>PVJX010003760.1:14927-60236 GCA_004027295.1 Dolichotis patagonum
AATTTGAACAAAGGGCCTTCATACTGATCTATACCTCCAACTCTTTTTTAATTTTGAGACTGGGTCTTGGCAAGTTGCTAAATTGTCCAATCCAAATTTACAGTTTAAATCCTCCTGCCTCAGGCTTCCAAAGTGGTGAAATTTTAGGCATGAACCTCCTCTGCACTTTACTTCAACTTCCTCTGTTGGTTAAAGCAGTCACAAACCTTCCCAGTTTGTTAGGGTGGAGAAATAATCTCTAATTCTTTAAAAGGAAATGAGAGGGTGAGAATATACACTGCAGAGGACAGGGGATATACTTTGTGGCCATTTTTAGTAGACAGAATATGATATGAACGATAAAGACAGTTAAAAGAATGGAAACAGTCTGACAATGAATATTATAGAGTGGCAGATAAACGTAACCATAAAAATAAATAAATAATAAGTGTCCACATGAATGCCTAACTTTGGTCAATATGTACATTACCGAAGATCTAGTTTTATCCCTAAATTCCACAGATGGAAATGCTCACATGTGCTTCTGGGCACAAGGGTAATGCTCCATTTTGCACTGGCTCTTCTCTTTCAGACCTGTTCGCAGGAGTCCGAGGACAGTACTGCCACTTCCTGTTCTATCTCAGAGGTGTCCTTTGGATTTAGGAGCTTGATTTTACTTATGGATAAACTCAGAAACTCTTCTAGGCAGCTCATGGGCTAGTCAGCTTTGATGCGTTTCTCAACCTTTCTCCATGCTGGTTATTCTCAGCAGTCCCACATGAAAACCTGACCGAAAAGAAAGCTGAGATTGATTAGACCCACATTCTCTCAGTCTGAGAAAAAAAACATATACTGGATCCTTAAGGTAATGTTTTTCCCTACGGCCTTTGGAAAGGTTTATAAATGCTACTTCATTTTTTTTCTCCTTCTCATGTTTTAAAATTATTGACCAATAAGTTACAAGTAGAACCCAGGAGAAAGACAGCAGGAATTCAAAGAGGGCTGGAAGATTAGTTGTCCTAAGTATGACTCTGTAAACCAAGTAAGTCCCATGAAACCCTTGGCCTCATGTTTCTTAACCAGTTTGGTTGAATTCTTGGTACTTTTCTTAAAAGTCACCCACATAGCTTTCAATCCATCATACCCACACTCTATTCACAAGGAAAGAAATTTCTAGCAGTTTTTACCTGTTCAAGTTGCCTTATAATATCTGTACTGTACATATTGAGTGATGATGTATCACTTTTATTTTCATGTAATGAGAACACGTAGGATCTATTCTGGTAAGAAAATTTCCAATAGAATGTTGTGAACTATAAAATGTTAAGCTTTAGCTCAATTTTCACTTTTCAGAAGGTGAGTTTTGAAAAACAGGAGGGTCACAAATTTAAACCACCTTGGGCAATGTCAGAATCTAGTGAAATCCTGTCTTAAAAATTTAAAAAGGAGGAGAGGAAGAAGAGGAAGAGGAGGAGGAAGAAGAAGAGAAGAAGAAGAAGAAGAAGAAGAAGAAGAAGAAGAAGAAGAAGAAGAAGAAGAAGAAGGAGGAGGAGGAGGAGGAGGAGGAGGAGGAGGAGGGCAAAAGAAAAGACTGGCTAAACTGCTCAGTGTAAATACTCTGGGCTCAATCCCGAGTACTAAAACACATATGAGTGTGAAATATGAAAATGTGAGATTAAAGGGACTTATATCTGGAAATTATTCTAATTAAAATCCAAACTATGAGCATATAAATCATTATATTTTTATTCATATATTACACACAATTGCAATTTATTTTATCTGGTGGTGGTAAAAATCAAGTATGATGTCAGCATTGGAAAGTATTTAATTTTGCTTCCTAAAAAATTAATATATAAACTGTGACTTATTTTTCTCCAACATTACTGAGTGTGCATAGTTGATGAACTAATTCAGAGTGTTAGACAAAATCAAGGTTTAGGCTGATACATCATGGTACCAATATTTTCTAACATGTTAGCAATCATATCCTTTGAAAATATGATAAATTTACAGTGTCACTCATTGTATCATATCAGTTTTGGGGGTGTTCATATACCGTGTTGAATTTTATCAGAAAGTGAACTGAGTGAGATTATATTCACAGAACATATTGCAGACATTAAAATTTTAATCATTATGAAGGTAAATTCAATTATCTGGCAAGACTTGTTTTATCATTAGTGTCTTGTTACTTTTCTCTCATTGATGAGACAAAGCACTTGATGCTCAAAATGAAGGAAGGAAAGGTTTATTTCTTAAGTTCTTGGAGGTTTCAGCCCATATTCAGTTGGCTCCAAGGCAGAATGACATGGGTGAGGAGCAGCCATCCATGGCCACCACAAATAGCAAGAGTGAAAAGGGCGAAAGAGGGAACACTGTATGTGACTCCACACCTGGAAAGATGCGGCACTCACACCACTAATCCCAGTGCTAGACAATGAGCCAATCATGAATGCTGGATTCAGCCACGTCCATGACTGCATGAGTCAGGGAGGGCACCTAGACACCAACCATAACAATGAGTTTACTGAACTGCATTGCTCTCATTTTATAAACTTGGATACAAACCATTAAAATATTCTAGCAATGTTAAAGCCAGATGTAATGATATTGTCTAATTTCTTATCAATAAGAAAGCAAAATGACAAGACCTGGAAATAACTTGCTTAGTGTAATACAACTAGTTGGAGAAAGGCTGGGCTAAGTCTCCTAAAACCTTTTTTCTTTAATAAAACCTCCACATTAAATATTATATCATATCATTTTGAAATTATATTTATTTGGCATCTTAGTAACAATTGCTACTAACTAAATGCATTGTCTGGGGAAAAACATATTTATAATTGCTTAAACAAAATAATTGGTGCTTTATCATTGTTGTTACATGGTATTTAAAAAACTGTATTCACTGTGGTGATAAAAACATTCATAACTCTCAAGAGAATAGCTGGTAGCATGCACATTTGAAAGGTTCAAGAGAACTGCTCATATTATTGATTGTGTGCCATGAAAAGCATATATGGAAAAGGACTAGCTACAGTTCATAGTAATAAATCTAAAAATCATATGATTTATTTATACCAAAATAAATTTAGAAATTTACCCCAAAACTCCAGTTTAATGTCACAGATTAGGCAGCAAAAACACCATGTGGAAGTCCTCCTATGGAAGACTTAAATTATTTTGAATCCTATTTTTAGACATATTAGAAGTCTTTTGCTAAATTCATTTTGGTTTCAACAGATTTTTAGTTTATGTGCATATCAAGTTTTAACTATGATAAAACTATTCTTTAGACCATTTATGGTTTATACCTGAGTGTCCTGCCTAATGCCTCTTGAGTTCAAAGGCCAGTGGATTAAGGCGGTCTGGAGCCAAGTGTGATGCAGGGCGGAGGGTGTCAGAAGAGGTGGCTCTGTGGGCTTGGACCTAGAGCGATATGGTGATAGCCAAGTCAGTTTTCAACTCAATTTCTTCCAAATTAGTGTTCAAACACCAAAAGTTAAAAAAGCTGAATATATATTTTTCCCATAAGAAATCATGTAAAACCAGATAAATGGTTCTGAGGCTCTAAAATTATACTCATAAATTCATTTTTCCATTTTTGTCAAATTTCTTTAACTTTATGGAGGCGCTCACAGCGTTCTCCTTAGCTTTTCTGCTGGTGTCGCTAACTCTCTTTGGAACCACGGTTATGGTATTTTACGAAAATAAAGTGCAAACAGCAGCAATCACCAAAGGCACAGTGAGGAGGAGCGTGTCAGCGCACTAACAGGAGCAGTGCACGCTGTCTGGGTGAAGCCACTTACGCAGAAGACTCATCCTTGTGTCCTCAAGGAGACCCGATCCATGACTCACTCAGCCGTTCTGCAAGTTGGATTTTTGGTTTAACTATGGAGCAAAGCTAGGAACACCGAGAGGATTTTATTATTTAGTTTGCTTATTTATTTATTTATTTATTTATTTATTTATTTTTAACTTTGCTGTTCCTGTAGTGGAAAGGTCGAGCTTGGAGCCATCCAACCAGGGCGGCATCACCCTACCTAGGCACTGCTGGTTCTGCCTCACACCCTGTGTTTCCTGGCTGTCTGTCGCGCTGTGTGGCAGGTCCTCTCCCACACCCTCTGCCCTGTTCCCTGGACTCACAGCCTATGGAGGAAGCATCACGCCTGCCCCTAGTGGAGCCGGAATAAACCTCCCCTCCTTTAAGTCGTGGGTGTGTAGTGACCAAGCAACAAGAAGTGACTAAGAGAAGGTCATATACTCAACTCTAATCAGGCATTTAAACCCTTCTATTTTACTGACCATGAGCTCTGAAGCTCAGTTATGCTAATCAGATAAAATTGGTTGAAGTGCTAAGTAAGACATGCCCTTAAAACTTACTCAGCTCATATACTCTGTGTCTTTCAGGAAGGGACCAGAAAATGAATATGTGTTATAATAATATGATGTCTTTCTGAAGAATAACATAAGACTTGAAATTAAATACGTTCTAAAATTTTAAGTTCTAGAACTGTTCCTGCCAAATACCTGAGCATATTTTTTTTCCCAAAAGAAATAATGTAAAACCAAATAAATGGTTCTGAGGCTCTAAAATTACTCTTATAAATTCATTTTTTTCTCAAAACAATTTGCAATAATTCAGGGTTCCATTTATTTTCTGTAAGGTATGCATTACTCTTTGCAAAGTGAAAAAAATACCTTAAAAGGACGCTCTTAAAAATCTCTGAAAAACAATTCTGGAAGATGCAACCATTTGGGAATGTTAAAGATGAGTGTAAGATTGACTGGACACAGTGACTGGCAGGAAGGGTCCAAGATGGCTCCTCTCTCCCTACACTTGTGGGACTCAGGGCCCCTAACCTGCGGGAAAGCCAGAGACACAGTAGGCCCTTGCTAAGGGGTACTGGAGGGGCAGGTGAGACTGGAGGCAGGGAAAGGTCTCACGGAACAGTAACAGCACCAGACAACAGGTGGTAAAGGAGGTGAAGGTGCACTGTGCTTTGGGTCAAGACAGGTGTCGTACTTAGAGGCTGAGGAGTGGGGCTGGCCACTCCGCTCCCCTCCCCTTCTGTCCCCTCCTCTCCCCTCCCCTCCCCTTGCCTTCCCTTCCTTCTCTTCTCTTCGGTTTTTTTTTCTTTTCTCTTTTCATTCTCTTTGCTAAATGAGTGGGAAGAACTCCAGCCACAAAAAACTGACCCCCATCCTCCAAATCCAGAGACAAAGATCAGCACAAATCCACCTGCACCTTGGCTAGAATGCACATTTCTGGGACCTGACTTGGACCAACCACGGAACTGCAGACACTAGAAGAATTTAATTACTTTTATTTTCCTCTGTCTGATTGCTTTTCTTCTTGGCATTCTGCTGGATTAGTGTTTTGTTTTGCTTTCACTGTTTATTTCTTTTTTGCTTGTTTGTTTTCCATCTCTTTCTTTTTCTCTCCCTCTGTTTTGTCCTGTTTTATTTTTCTCTCTGTAGGTTTGTTGTTTTTATTCAGTGTGTGCAGATATTTTTGTTAATTTTTATTTCTGTTTGTTTTCTTCCTTTTTTTCTACCTTGTTTAGGATTCAGATTGTTAAAATTTCCTTTTGTCTGATTCTGCTTGTCTTCTTCCTCTGTTTCACCAGCTATCTCACTTGATTTTATGACACTTTCATGTGAGTAAACATTGTCTTTTCTCTTTCCGGTTCACTTCAGAACTCCTAGGCCTTCTCTTCCAGTCCTTCCCTCTTGTATCCCACAGTTACCCAAAGCGTGGATAATCACCCTTTGCCCTCCACCCTTCCTCCTACTATATTTAACCTAATTCATCTGTCCATCCCACTGCCTATTCCTCTTCAAACCGTGCACCACCACTACCACAAGACAAAATCATTCTAAGTGGGAGACCATTACATACAACTTCCTGGTATAAACCGGATTACTTTATGTATATTTAGAACTTCCTCCTATAGTGATATATATATATATGCAAATAGTTACCACAGTTTTTAAGTAGGCAAGCTGTGCTTGAGTCTATTGTTATTGATAACCAAACCACTTTTACCAGGGTGCCACACCTACTATAGTAAGTTTTTCTCCCCTATGTGACCACACTGCAATCATAAGGATTCATAACCATTGCCATAGCCCAGTACCAAAGGCATGGACCTTAAGTCAAACACATAGAAGCTGCACATTGTTAATATATTGGAAAGATAAAGAATCAGAAAAGACCTAGAGTAGCAAAAGCAATTTTTGGCAACAACGGCAAGTCATCACTATTTCTAGCTTGAAATTACACTACAAAGCTGCTGTGATAAAAATCAGCATGGCACTAGCACAACACAGACCTGAGGATCAGTGTGGTGGACTAGAAGATGCAGGCACAACTACAACACACTCGGCTGCTTTATTTTTGATGAAAAGGCTAAACATGTTCACTGGAAGAAAGATAGCCTCTTTAAAAAATGGTGCTGGAAAAACTGGCTCTCTACATGCTGGAGACTAAAATTAGACCCATGTCTATCACTTTGCACTAAACTAAAGTCAAATGGATCAAAGATCTAAATATTAAAACAGAAACACTAAATCTTCTGGACGAAAAATTAGGTAGAAATCTTAAAGATGAAGGTATAGACAAACTGTTCATGAACAAACAGATTGCACAGGAAAAACTACAAAGAATCAACAAATGGGGTCTTACCTTATTAAAAACTTCTACACAACAAAATAAACCATCAACAGATTGAAAAAACAACCAACCCAATGAGTGGGAAAACAGCATAGCCTGTTGCCCTCAGACACAAGACTTTAATCTAGAACATATAAAGAATTGAAAAAAACTGAGGCTCCCAAATTCAAAGACTCAATCCAAAAATAGGCATCTCACTACATATTTCTCACATGAAGAAATACAAGTGGCAAATAAGTACATGAAGGAATATTCAACACAATTATTCATTCAAGAGATGCAAAATAGAACAACGCCATGATTCCATTTCCTTCCAGAAAGAATGGCTACCAGAAATCAACCAATAACAAATGCTGGAGGGACTGCAGGGAAAAAATTATCCTTCTCCACTGTTGGTGGGACTGTAGTCTGGTGCATCCACTGTGAGAATCAGTGTGGAAATTCTAAAAAAATAAAAATCCCCACTCAAATTAAATGTCTCATTCTACCCAGCTGTTCCCCATCTGGGGGTCTTTCCAGGAGAATTAAAAACATCATGCCACAGTAATAAATGTGCACACATGTTTATAGCAGTACAATTTGTAATAGCTAAACCCAAATGCCCATCCACTGAGGAATGGATAAAAAAAGATTTTTTAAATATACAATGGCATACTACTCAGTCATAAAGAAGGATAAAATTGAGAGTTTTGTAGGTAAATGGATGCAACTTGAGACGATACTCCTAAGTGAAATAAATCAGTCCCACGTGTGTCAATATCATATTGCCTCACTAGTATGAGAAAAAGAATGTGTAAATAGGATCCAAAAGATACCATAGATGTTGTGAATTGGCAAGGAAATGTTCAGGAGAAAAAAATAAATGTTATGAGGAAAAGGTAAAAGGAAGAGTGAAAAAAGGAAAAAAAAATATGTATACACAAGATAGTTAAAATGGGTATACAGCTAGTTTCTCTTAGTTTATTGGAAAGTAAGGTTTGTGCTAATATTGTTTGGACAAAATTTCATGCCTGTATCTTGCGGACTGACTAACTACTACAAATATAACAATCTCACTGTAATAACTATTGGAAGTTTCCTATTAATCAGTTTTTAAACTCTGTTTTATTGTTATTTTGTTTTTATTTTTTTTCTTAAGAATAAAAGAAGTGAATCTACCAAAAAATTGGTTACTGAAGTTGCCTTGGCATTTATATTTAGTTTTCAAATTTTAAGTTATGTTCTTTGATCATTAGTTGTAGATTTTATAAGACTAAAATATATGATCAACTTGTGATGCATTTTGTTTTATTTTAAAACAAAAAAAGATACAGAATTTCAAATCAACATATGAAATGTATTTATTAAATTCCAAATATATTATTTTTCTCCCTGGTAAAGACACTGCTCAATTAATGAAAATTATAGCTATAAGAAAGTACAATGAGAACTGTTAATCTACATTCTATTTTGAAACTGAAAGGTTCTTGTCCTACTATAAATTATCGCACAGTTATGGCGATGGTCTAACATGGCAGAGGCCAAAACAGGAGCACTTGCCCTGATGGTCAAGTCCTCTTCTTCTCCTTTGGCCCAAATTACAACTTCCTCCTTCCTTTCTCTGTGCTTGTGAAGAAAATTCCAATCAGTTCCTCCCGCATCATGAATGCCCACCCCAAACACCACTTCCGGTCAAAGGTCACATGTACCCCTAGCCCCTGTATCCTGCCCCAGGAAAAAGCCAATCGCCCTCATGTTGTGGGCTCCTTTCCTCTTCCTCAATAAAAAGGCCACTTTCTCTCTCTTTTTTTTTTTTTTTTGCTTCTTTGTTGCACCAGAAAACACTAACAGAAATCTTGTATTATTTTCATTGTTCTGTTTGGCTTGATTTTATTCTATTTTGTTTTGTTTGATTTTAGCATATTTGATGGCATGGACAGCTACTTGAAAAATAACAAAACATATTATGGTAGCCATTATTGACTTTCAGTTATCTTGTTTTGAATCCCTGTATTGCTTTACTTGTTTTCTTTTGATTGATTTTATTCTATTTCTTTTTGTTTGATTCTATTATGTCTGATGTCAGTTGCTTTGAAGACAACAGGATGCATTACACTAGCCACTGTTGTATTCTTACTGCCTTGTTTTGAAGTCCTGCACTACTTTCATTGTTAGTTTTGATTGGTTTTATTCTGCTCTGTTTTATTTGATTTTATTATGCCTGATAGTATGGGAAGTTATTTTGAAGATAGCAAGAGGCATCATGTGGTGGTTGCTGGCTTCCTTTTATCTTGTTTCAAAGTCTTGTTTCACAGTCATTGTTTTGCTTTGATTGGCTCAATTCTGTTTTTTTTTCTTTCAGTTTTATTCTCTTCAAAATAAAATAAAATTTTAAAAAAGAATCTATAGGAAGTATCTTGTAATAATATGAGGAAAATAAAGGATTCCAAAGGTAAATGAAACATCGACAAGAAGGATATAATTAAATTAAGCAATGGCATATGTTGTATTTTTATAAAATACACATTTCCCCTGAGATTTCTACTTTTCTTATGATTCCCTAAGTATCAGGATAGATTAAATTCCTTCCAGAAAAGCCAAATCAAAAGTTGGAAATACAGGAATAAGTATATTACTAAAGGAACAGAATGAGAGCGAAGACTCAAAATTTACACGGACATTCCAACCCAGAGTGCTAATAAAAGTAAGGGGGAAATTAGAAGGTCACAAAAGAATGGAGAAAGAGCTGCCTATTGTAGAAGAGCTGCGAAGTGAAGCAAATCAACAGGACGTTTCAGAAACTGTACTGAAGGCAATGCAATATTTATATATTAATGTTGTAGAGCGATGGAGCAATTTTATCTTCATTTCAAGCTATTTTCATCGCAGAATGTTTAAAAACTTCCCTGGTTTATTAAACAGCTAAAAAGGATGGATGCACAGCAAATTATGAATGCATTTTTCAGTTGTTCTACATTTATTTTTCTATGTGGCAAACATGAGGAAACACTGCTATTAGCATTTGTGCAGAGGTTTTGGTGTAGGTATATTTTTCTTTCTTTGATAAGCAGCAATGAATGTACCTTTCCATGGAATTCCTTGTTGCATAATGACTTCTCATTTAATGTCTAAAGGGATTGCCAAGGCTTTTCCCATGCTGGATGCATTACACTGTGAAATTTCCAATTTCTGTACATTCCATCAACAATCATTACTTTTTTTTTTTTTTTTGGTACTGGGGATTGAACTCAATGACTGCTCACTTGCAAGGCAGGTGCTTATGCCACTGAGGTAAATCCCCAGCAACAATTATTACTTTTATATTTCAAATTATCCTGTGGATTGCTATCTCATCATGATTTTAATTTTCACTTCTCTGGTAAGTAATGCTTTTGAACTCACTTAACATGTTTATTTGCCATTTGTTTATGCTTATAAATAAGTCTATTCATATACTTTGCTCATTTTCATTGCTTGGTTTTTTAATTACTAAGGGCTAAGCAATATTTAAATATTCCAGATAAAATTCTCTTATTAGACATACGATTTGCCAGTACTCTGCCCCACTCTTTGGATTCTCCTTTACTTTACTTATAGTATTCTTTCAAAAACAATTTTTTAAACATTTTATGTAATAGACTTTTTATTTTTTTAAAGTTTTTGATGTAAGAATAACTTCTTATATCCAAAGTCATGTTGGTTTCCTAAAAGTTTATACTTCTAAGAATTTTAAGATTTGAAATGTTATATTTAGATTTGATCATTTTGTGTGAATTTTTGGTTTAGATGTAGTAGAGGTGTCCAGTTTTTTTAGTATATGTAAGTGTCTAATTTTCTTAGCATTACTTATTGGAGTATGCAATATATCCTCACTGAATTTTCATATATATATATGAAAATTATATATATATAAATTATACATATATTATTATTATTTATATATATAAATTATATGTATAAATTGAATAGAAACACAAGACTTTAATTCCAAAAAATTTTAATTTATATATCTGTAATTATATTGGTGCAAGACACATTAATTACCATACCTTTGTAGTAAGTCATAAATGTGGGGATCCTTGAATCTTCCAACTTTGTTTTGTTTCAAGATTGTTTTGGATATATTGCTGCCCACAGATTTTAGCACATACAGTTAGTTTGTAAATTTCTGCAATGAAATGACATGAATTGCATTAATGCATAGAAATTGCATTAAATCTTAGGACCATTCTGAAAATATTGTCATCATGACATTGATCCATGCTGATATAATGGTTTTGCATATGTTTACATTCCTAATTTTTTTCTATAATGTTTTATAGATTTCATGGTATAAATTTTGTGCTTTTATTGTTACAAATGTTTAAGTTACTTTATTCTCAGAGTATACCAAAGAAATTATTTTCCTAACTTCATTTTCAGTTTGATAATTGCAGAATTAGAACAATGTAGTTGAGTTTTGTGTATTAATCGTGAATATACAATTTGAATCATGCAATGTTGATGAACTCAAGATTGTATTACTTAAAAAGAGAGGTCATTTACTTCTTTTTCCTTTGCAAAGGATTTTTTAAAATTTCCTTTTATCACTAATCATACAAGTTAGTCTCTTCAATATAATGTTGAACAGAAGTTTGAGACAGAAATCTTTCTCTCATTCCTGAGCCCATCTTTGCTGCTTATTCTGACCCTAGCCATGGTCTTTTTAAATTTTTTTCCTTTGTGCAACCTAGTAAATAACAAAGCATCTGATTTACTTCTTAATGACTTTCTGTCCTTCTTTTAAGTATTTGCCATCAGAGTCAGGTATGGTGATGCATTCTTGTAATCCCACGCTCAGGAGGTTGAGGCAGAAGTATATCTACACGTTCAAGGCCAGCCATCTAAGTAGCAAGTTCAAGGCCAGTCTCAAACAAACACACACAAAAAGGATTTGCCAAGAGAATCTTCATTTTCCCCTGCAACACCGTGGACGCGTGTCTTTTCAGCTTGACTTTGCTAGCCTGGATTTTCTGCACTGCAAATAAATCAGAGCAGGCACAATTCCTTCCCTATATTTTCAGCCAGTTACTTCATGTGGAAGGGAAACACTGTCTCGGCAGACACACTGTAATTATCTGAACATTTGCAATCTAAAATTGGTGGCACAGAGGAGTGATAGGAGAAATGTCTGCAGCCTTTATTTCGCAATTAGCTGCTGTATTCTTTGACCAGCCTTCTTAGGGGAGAGGCCCTCCGGAGTGGGGCTCCCCACATGCTGAGTTGGGAGACAGAGCAAAGGGAGCAGCTGGTCATAGCTTGAATTCCATGGACTCTCAGTATTTCCTGAGGATTTAGAGTCTTTCATTATTTTTTTTTTAATTTTCGTTTTCTGTATTCCCATAAGGCAATTTTCACATATTTTGTATGGTACTTTGTTTGACTTTGCATTTTCCCCGGCAGTGCCACTGGAAGGTGGGCAACTGTGCTTTCACATCTACTGGGACAGTTGGGAGCAATATGGAAGGAGACAATTCTTCATGGAATAGAAACACTGAATGTTTAAATGTCCAACAGTTGATTTTGGAAAACCTACTTTGTGCTAGAGATAAACTTACTAACCTAACGAATTTGCTATATGAATTCTATCAAGAGTATTGCTATGAAGATTATCATTCATTAATAAATACAGAAAATGACTAATCAAATTAAGAAGAAACACATAAAACAATAACATACTCTAGGATGAAAAGATACTGTAACAGAATAAGAATCATGTATTTTAGAAGCAGAAATACTACTCTTCCCATGAGCTGAGAAGCTCTAATAAGTGACTGATATATTCAAGTTGAGATTACATCAGAGGGAGCTATGCATGTGGAAAACACAGAGCAATTCTTTGAGATAGAGAATAATGACAATGAAATTTGTTCTGGTGGGGGGACAGGGTCTCGCTATGTAGTTCAGACTGGCCTCGTAGCTCTGGCTGGCCTCCAACTCACGGCAATCCTCCTGCCTCAGCCTCCCTTGTGCTTGTATTAAAAGTATGTGCTATCAAGCACAGATGAAAAATTTTAAATTATAACAATAATGGTTTTATGTACAACAATGTCATAGTATACATTGTACATGATTTGTTTACAAACTCACACACTAACCATCAAAATAATCTATTTTACAAATAACAGGAAAGAAGCAAATAAATAGCAGAGTTGAGATGTTAGTATAGGAAGCATGGTTCTAGAGTCCATGCTCTAAAATCCTAATAGTATTGTCTTCCTTGAACTGCACCTACAAAAAGATGACATTTAAGACTGCATGGAGCCTTATAACTCACAGTTTTAGTAAATGTTATCTAGAAGTAAAGATACTGAGTTCTATTTTCAGTTCTGTGTTCTAAAGATGACATAAAGAACAGTACATGCTGTGGTGAATAAGGCCAAGGGAGAGTGTCACTGGGTTTTGCCCTACTGCTGTTCTTTTAGGGTTTATTAAAATCAAAATAAGTGATATGAAAGAAGACTAGGAGGAGAAAGTAAAGATACAAGAATGACTATTGAAAATTGAACGAGGTCCAGTGTAGAGTTGGAGGCATAGAAAAAGAATTATGGAAAGGTTAAGCTACAATATTATAGAATGTGATTGGAGATTTATCTTTGTTAAGGGAGTGATAAACTTTCCTAAGCATGGAGATTGGGTAGTTTCACAAAGTAGTAGAAGAAATAAATTTAAAACTAAGAATGACTTTAGAGTCAAATGTGGATATAAAAAGACCATAAGTAAATCTGTTTTATACCAAATATGGTGCTACTATGTGCCAGTAAATTCCAAAGTATCAATTAAGATAAATTATTTTCTCATCTTAAAATGAACAGAATGCAAATTTAAATATTGAAAAATAATGATGTTACTAGGAGTTTTCTAGAATTTCATTTGTTTAATCCATGAAATATATATGTGTTAGTGGGACACAGATTCATTTTACTTTTCAATTATTAGATGAGTCAAAACAGATAAACTTTAGAGATTAAACAGGTGTAAGTAATAAAACAAAAATGAAACAAATCATAGCACCGTGTCGAGTAGCTTATGTACCTGAAAGGAAAACCTTATGCTGTGATGAGATTCAATAATAGTTCAATTACAGTAGATATTATGAAGGGCCAATTTAGGGCTAGAAATAAATATATCAAGTTCAAAAACAGTTTCTGAGAGTCAATTGAAGGCACTGACAAGCAATTATATATTCACATGGAAATCTAAAATCAAATAAAGTTGGCTTAGCTGTCCATATAGAAGCTAATTGAGCAGATGTACTCCAAAACAAGACAATCTCATATTTGCATTGCAGAAGTAAATGAAACTGTTAAACCAATTTCATCTAAATAAAGAGGGAGAATAAAATGAAATTTGCAAACCTCAAGATAAAATTCAATAACTGACATGAAGCATTTATAAAAATGTGAAAAAACACTCATGGATAAGTAAGGGAAATAGACTGACATAAATATCCATCACAAAATCATTCAAATGTCAATAAAATATAGTTTTAAAAAGAGAGTTAAATTTATCTAATGTCTAATATGAAAGGCATTAATATATATCTTACTATAAAAAATAAAAATGTGCTATTACAAGCCAAAGAACATAAACCATTAATTTTAGCTATCATTTGTGGATTTTTTTATTGTTTGTATTTATGATGCAAAACTGAAAGAAAAACTTATTACTTATATAGATAGTGTTCACAAATTTTACCTGAAAAGCTAATAGGTATGACGTGTTTCAGATTTTATTTTTTTCTAGTACTCTAGACAAAAACTGTCAGTGTGCTGTCTGATTCTGTTTACTCTGCAGTATAAGTTACCCATCCATCAACAAATTTCTAGTTGTTTTCAAGCGAGATATTTTGAAATCATCTATTACATGCACCTTTAGACTTTTAGACTTTTCAAATCAATAAATTTCAAGTTCATATTTTTAGGAGGTAGAGAGTGCAAATGAAGACCCATAAGGAAACATGGCACAACACAAAGGAAGGCTTTGTGTAAAAATTAGAACTATTTGGCAATAAGTGGTATTAAAGAAGTTTCCCTTTTAAATGAATACTTGCGAAGCATTAGTATCTTTTGTCAAGTCCCATAATTTTTTTCCCCATTTTTCTGTTCGCATATGTTCTCAGCACATCAGGATTACATTCCTCATCTGTAATGGGTGCAAGTGCATCACACATCCTTTTTTTCCTCATTCCTTTCTCTCCTCTCTGCCTTCTCTCTATCTCTTGGTCCTCTTCCTTTTTGCAAAGCATGTATCTTTCCCTTGCTTGTTATCTGTATTTCAGTTTCCTCTTTATATTTTGTATTTCTCTTATAAAACAAATCACATGATACTTATGCTTGTATATCAGATTTATTCCACCTAACATTATGGTCTCAAGGTGCATGCATTTTCCTACAAATGAGTAAAGTGTAACAATCTTTAGGGCAGATAATATTGTTTATAAATACCACACTATCTTATCATTACCCTAAAAGAGACAACATATCCACTGTTTGATTCAGCAGCTTTTGCCTATAATCATGAGTTACATGTACAGTATTATGATCCCAGTAAAATGGACCACGGTTTAGTAATAAAAATGAAATTATATATGAACATTATTAACACGGAGTATTTTTAGACTTTGTTCACTAAAGCTGAATTCAGAGTAATTGTGTCTATGAAAATGTATATTTTTATTGTCATTGGAAGCTATTTTCACTACCTTCTTTACCACACATAATCTAAAAGTTTTAATGTGTCATTTGATAGTTTCTCTGTTTAATGGGTATTGTGTTCCTTGTTTATGTGTTGTTAATTTGCATGGTTACTTCTTGGTTTTATTTTTATTAGTGTGTGCTTGCAGTGCACACAGCTGATATTCCTCCTGGGAAGCGGGTATATGTGCATAGTATAGCTTAATTCCTTTTCTTTATACCTCCTTCCCTCCTGCCTCCCTCCTTCCTCCTCTAAATCTCTTTTCTCCATTTTTGTTCTTGTTGACATTATTAATCTTATGTTTATTACACATGATGTTTACACTCATTGAGGTTGTCAGATTCCTCTTCATATTGTATCTTTAACCTATTTATTTCCCTTCCCCTCCACTTTTCTCTCACCCTAGGTCTCCTGGATTCCATCCCTATTGCCTGAATAGGCACTGTGTGTTTTTGTAAGACAGCACAGTTTCCCTCGTGTAAATATGATCTTTCTTTCTTCCTAAATATTTTTGGTACTCTTTTGATCTTATCAGCAATCTTCAAGTGAAGCCTTAGACAATTCTAAAAAGACCTGCAGCCATATCATGAGGTAAACTTGGCATTTTTAAAAACATTGCTATATTTATTAATTACCCAAAGTGAAATGTAATCTATAGAGACTAATACACATGATTTGGTATAAATATGAGCAAAAGTGGTGAAGTAAGCTGAGCAGTTTATGAATTTTGTATTTTCTAAAGATTTGCTGGACATGAATTAATTGTTTGTGATTTTTGTATGATTTCACCGCATAGATATTTGAGTGTATTCAATACTTTTTCATCTATTAAACACACTATATTTATCCTTTACATTGGGCTCCATATTTTTCATAGTGTATATGTTCAATTTATTAAATAACAACATGGATTTTGCACTAAGTTATGGGCAGGATCTTTTTATCATAACCACCTTGCAACAGTCAGGAAAAATAGACCACTGTTAGTCAATCACTTCACTGAGTTTTAATTAAATAATTTTTACTCTTCATTTCCTCAATAAAGTAGAAAATATCTCCCACTTGGCAAAGGTGAGAAAATTCATGACAACAATCAAATGCTTATAAAATACTTATATTATGTCAAATAAAATTCTAAGTGGTTCATGTTTTAAACCACAGATTTTGGAGTCTTTACTTCTGCAGTGTTTTTTATTCCCAAAGTTGTTTCTGCCTTGTATGATCTGTAATAAAATATCAATCACAATGGTTTTCAGATGAATAATTTATAACAGTAAAATAAAAAATATATAATCTATGGTATAGGAGGTAATCATTGAATAATATAACAATATAAGTCATTAAATTCATTGTTTCAGTTGCTTTCCCTCTTGTTTTTTTCTACCAAACTCTCAAAAAAATATACATAGGAAACAGTTAACAAAGAATTTTAATACATGAGAGAAAACAGAGCTTTTTCAGACAGGTTTTCACTATGTAGTTCAGGCTGGCCTTAAACTCACAGGTATTCTCCTGCCTCAGCCTCCAGAGTGCTGAGATCATGCACAACCATGCCCGGTTCATTTTCTTCTTTTGAAGTGGATCAAAAGGACTCATTAATTTATTCTGTATTGTATCTGTTCCACTTTTCTCTCTAAACCATATTGCTGAGAAATGGACTTTTTATAACACAGGCATCTGAGGAATAGAACTTATGAGAAATATTTAGCTTTTTTTAATCACAAGTGAATCATGAAGCTACATTGTTAATTTTGCTTGAAATAAACATGGACAATCTGATGACGGTAGAGCAGGGGCAGAGGAAGGAATGACCTGCCTTACTGTTGCATCATCAGAGCGTTCAGCTTTCTCTAAGGAAACCAAAGTGCCAGGCTTTGGGCACAGGTGACAGGAGGCTAGTGCCACTCTACATAATTTCAGAGCAAGGAAACAAACGTGTCTTTAATACCAAACGTGCCTGCCGTCAGATCGTGGCCTCACCGCTTAACAGACACAAACTATATAATACATGTTTTCTGGGATAGAATTTTTCAATCACATTGTAAAATGCCATGCCTTCTAAGTTATTTTGAAGAGTCCAGGGGATAGATGTGAAACTTCGCAGACTCCCTTTCATTTAAACTGCAGTCGTAGAATATGAAACCGTCAATCTTATACATCAAGTTTCAAGGCTAATCATATAGCATACAGCAAGTACTATTACTACTACGTAGAACTGCCATTTACTGACTTCGCTACGATTCTTCGGATTTACACGTATGTTATGAATATAGTATTGCTCTTAGAGATGCTTAAACATCCATGGAACTACACATGGCACTGATATTAGTCCCTAACTACTCCACTTGACCAATAAATTCTGATTTATTTATTTTGCAAAGGCCCAACTTTAGTACTACATGCTTTGATTACTATCAGTATTTAGACCTTCTTTTTCCTATTATTCTAGGTGTTCCAATATAGTGTTGTCTAAATTCATTAAAATGAATCCTCTTGATTCCTGGCTAAGTTAATCAGGACCCCTAATCTTATAAAAATCAACAATGTTTGAAGGTACACACTTTTAAAGAATAAATTGGACATTTTATGACTATAATTAAAAATTTTTAAGTTTTGCTGTGACATTTCTGGATCATAATTAACTCATTTTAAATCAAGTAAAATAAATAAATTCATGAAAATCTCATTATACAAATGGTAAATTGGCATGTTGTAAATATTTCTAAGATACTGCTACAGAAAAAATATGCACATTCTATGATAATATGATTAAGAAATACTATTCTCTGAAATTTTAGTAATTAAATATCTCATAGTGTAACATGAATGCTTTTGTTTCACAAATGTTTCAGAGTAATGCAAATCAAAGGTTTCTTCTCTAGGAGTGCTTCTTACGACTTTACCCTAAAAATCATGAAATTTTAAAAACATACTTCTTATGTAGCAACTAGAAAATGAACAGAACTACAATAGATGTTAGTGCTGTGTATCAGAATCTTTCTTGGTTGTATATACTTGATATTTCATAATGTTTCAAGGAGTTGTAAAATTGACCAATTCTACTGACAGATTCTAAAATGCAATGAAATTATCTTTCCTTTTATGTAGTTGTTTGAAAAAATCATCACTTAGAAGTGATATACAGGATTCCTGATATAGTTTACCCAGTAGCATATACAATTTTTCATTTTTTTAATACAAAACACAAAAGTGCAATGAACAATAAATACAAATCCTTTAGCATTTTCTCAAATTTTTTTATACATTTGCTAATTAGAGATTTATAAAGTACAAGATTTATTGCAAACAAAACAAGGATTAGAGAGCTGCACAGTTAGTTAAATGTTTATTTAAAGATGATTTTCTTGAATGTCTTTTAAATAAGGAAACAATTATACTTAAATTGTTATTCTTTTCTTTTTACAACCCTCATTTTCTGCTTCAGTGTGCAATGTACATTATCATATTAAAGGAAACATCGTGGAACATTAACAAAGCTTTAAATTCAAAAATTACAGCTCGATATTTTGTTTATATATTTTTAAATCAAATCTTTTGTTATCATTGTGCATAGTAGGCTTCTAACAGTGTCATCAGTCTTGAGAGTTCTGAGTTTGTCTCATTGTATTTCTTTCATATCAGAGAAGGAATCAAGAACATAACCTGGAAATTAACCATGGGCCGATGATGACATATACACAGTTGTGACCTGGCTCAACCATAATACAAAGCAGCAATTCTTGTTTACTTGCTTAATGAGAAGTTGTATTTTCCACTGACTCTTTGTGAACTTTTATCTAAAATATTTTTCAGTCCTTACATTGTCTCCAGCATGGTTTCTAATGAAGTGAGGAGTTTCCAGCCTACCCTCAGGTCATTTATAAATGTATAAAGTATAAAGTGATTTATACTTTACAGCTCTACTTCTTCAGTTCTTTAAATGTACTTTAAGCAATTTGCTATCCTTAGATACAGTTTGAAGAATTAAACTAGAATTAACATAATTCATTTTGCTTTCAGGTGTGATATCCTTTTGTTCTGATACACCTCTAGTTTGAGGAGTTAAAAACTATTAAACTTGAGTACAATAACAGTTTTAGTTTATCATGAACCCCCAGTAATTTCTGATCTGGTATGTTCAACCAGGCAATAAATTTCAGATCATTTTTCTTAGTTTGCGAATCTGTTTACATGGTAACTTACTTAGTTCTATGTTTGTCTTTCATGTGTTCTGTTATTTTAGCTACTTAAAATAGAGGAATTTTCATACATAATTTTATTTCCAATACCTCCTTTATACTTTTTTCCCTCCTTGACAGTCATATCAATTGTGTCTCACAACAATTAAATACTAATGTAAAACTATGTATCTTGCCATTCTAGATAATTTACTTCTTTCAAAGATCTCTTCATTTTCTTTCAAAGAAATTCTACATAATACAAAAGTATTTATTTTTGTATTCAGTTTGGAAAGATAATCAAGCTATAGTCATTATAGAAATTTGATGATAGGATGATACCATGATTTAAATCCACCCGATAATTTATACTTCACACAGTGCTTTCCAATGAATCATATCATGAAAATAAGCTTGTTTACTATTCTTCACTGGAGGGAACAATATAAAGAAATAATGTGACTTACCCTAAATTGTGTAGCTCAAAAGTGTTAATAGATTCCAGCTTGGAAATCTACTTTCAAATCCCTCGCCTTTCCTGTGATGCTGACAGGGATTTCGCAGAGTGAGAGGTAACGATGCTATCAGGTAAGACAATGTGAGATGAGCTATGCCATGATGGTGTGCTGTTCTAGTCACTGAAACATGTTCATCTATATCTGCAGTGGGGCAGAGAGAGGATGTGAGCTCTTGGCTTTCTGGAAAGATATGGGGAAAATCGTGCCATATATATTCAGTGTTCAATTATGCAGCAAATGATGATATCAATGTTTCCTAAATATCTGATTTGGCATCAAGTTTTAATAGTTGCTAATTCATCCCATTATAAGTAACTATTAATGCATCAGCCTCTCCCTGACTTCACATATTATACAAATATTTTAATTTCATGTAAATGCAAGGTTGCTATATTTTCATAGGTTTTATTATATCTCCTACTAAAGTATGTACTCAGTTGGAACATAATATTTGGCAGACAGAAAAAGCCCTATAAATATAAAAAAACATAAAAAGATACTTCATGCATTGAAGTGTGTTCACGTTTGTGGTAATTTTATTTGGGGTGATAGCTGATTTTAAGAATTTATAAATAATAGAATAGGTTCTTCCCCAAAATAAAAATCTTTTCAGATGCTTTTTAAAAAATAGGCTGGAGTATTATAGAAAATATTTGATTATTCTGGGTCTATTCTGATAATTTAAGAATGTTGATTTCTTAATGTTAAGAAATTTTAATCTTATCTTTTATTTTAATGATTTATTTGTCTTTCCTCATTTAGCAATATGTTTTTACTGAATGCCTGGAGTTAAACTTGCTATTAAAATAAATACACTAGGAAAGTTGAAAGAAACATATGGAATCAGTTTTCAAAAGATAATTTGCTCTTTAAATATTTCCTTTTGAATGAGATGGTGGAAAACAGTGGGGTAGATTTTTGTGGGGGTGGGAAGGGGACTTAGAGAAGGAGGGCAAGAAGAGGAAGGAAACAGAAGTAAAAATCAAGTTGTGATATGTATATGCTCCAATTTCCCCAAACAAATATAATTATGTATTGCAAACATACACTAATAAAAAAAAATAAAGCATCACAGATGCCTCCACAGAAATGCAGGAAATTATTGATGCTAATTGCAAATATTTACATTCTAATGAGAGGCTAATGGTCTCTACTTTTCCACAGTTATCTAATTATAAAGTGACAGCATTGCAACTACCTGAAGGCAATAATGTGATTCTAGTTAATATTTTCGTGAAATCAAGTTTTGGAAAAGTAAATAAGATGTATAAATGTACTTATGATGATAAAGCCAGTACTGGTAAACAAAGTCAAAGTCTAAATCACTACAATAGATTGAGTTATGTTTACTAAATATAATTAATATCCCAGAAAATGGAAATTAATAGCTCAATGTTACTTACTATGTAAATACACTACAGTTAAATACAGGTTCCTCTTCCTTCTGCTATTTTTTGTGCTGTCATGTTACTAAAAAATAACAATCTGATATATAGATAGGTAGGAAGTTCAACAGATTTTCACAGGTCTTTATTTAGACCACTGGAACGTTTATAACTGCATTTTATATTTCTCTCTTTGTGACCTAAAATCTGAACTTCAAAACAAATTTTGAATAATTAATAAGTGAGTACTGGGCTGCAGTGATGAGGTATCAAGACATTTACATCTCTGGTTGACTCTATGTGATCCTTAACCAACAAAATCCAACAGAAACTCAGAAACTCCAAGTACATGTTAACACATTAAGCAGGTCACATGGCTTGCTAAACTCATACAGGGAACAAGCACTTGGGCGAGTTGTAATAAACACTCTTGGAGCAAGAATATGTGAATTTTATTTTTTGAATAAAAAACGCTTCCTGCTTTCATGCATAGAATTTCCACGCCTGTTCTTTTATGACTCCTATATTCACCGGCCTTCGTTCATATAGCACACATTCTGAGCATATGCTTTGGGCATTTTTCCTCTCCTGCCCACCTTCTCTTAGAATTCCCATTTCCACGAATTGTGATTAACAAACTGATGATTATGTTAATGCCTGCCTCAAAGAAAGTACTTTCAATCAGTGTTTTCATTCACAACGTCACATAATACTCTACTTCGTAATTGTTAAATTCTCTTTCTGGCTTAGTAGCTGATCCCGAGGTTGGCCAGCTCCGCCTGCGCGGACTTCCGAGCTTTAGTCTTCTCCCACGTGTCCCACAGGTACCCAGGCAGGATGTTTCTGTTCCATACCTCTCCTGTCTGGTCTAACACCTTTGACTCTGAAGCACATTTACTTCAAGTAACTGGCTGTCACTGTCTAAATTCCTCAACTCAATTGTCAACAAGCTCACTGTCTATTTCCCCTAGTAACAAAGAATAGTGTTGAAGAAAACTTCCTGAAGGGCCAAGTAGAAAATAAAAAGGAAAAATAACAGTTTATCTTTGCCTTACCTTCACATAAAACTTATCAGACACTTTCTCCTTACTTGAGTTCTTGTACATAGACATCTTTTCATACATAAAAACCCAGTTAAAGGAAGAAAATTCATTTTGTATAATATCGTTCTTTGCTAAAGAAGCTGGAATACTTTACATATTATATTTTCAATTAACAATAATCCTGCCTCGGATAAACTTCATTGGCTACAATACAGCCACTGTGCAAAGCCACTTTTCCCTAACATTTCTCTAACGTTACTCTCTTCTTTTCAGAAAGGAAATGCTGTCCTTTTATGTAGCCAGTGTGGAGTGAAATATGTTAACATAGTAACAATAGAATTCTCAAAAGTGAGTACTGCCTTTCTTCCAATCGCATATCCCGCCCTCCACTATAACCTGTCATTGTAACTGAAGATTCATTCAAACTTTAAAGCGATTACGTCACAAAACTACCATAAAATGAAGGCTAAAATGCCTGTATAATTAAAACAAATAAAAAGAATGACTTAAGTTCTCATCAAAATATCTACCTCAAATGAAGGTAATGGAAAGCATTACAGTGATGTTCGCCTCCCTTCAGAAAAGTTCTACTCAGTAGGTAAGTTGACTTGAAAAGCGTATTCTCTTTTTGCTTCAAGTTCATTTCTGCATCCAATTATTTCTCAACATGAGGTAAAACTCCGTTCAAGCTCAATTAGAGAAATTTCAGAGTGAAAAATAGTTATGAACTTATTAAATTACAATGAAATAAATATGTATGTGAAGCATTGTTGCTGTCTGAAAAAAAGGCATATTTACAAAAAATTGTTTCAGAAAGATTGTGGATGTTTTATTTCAAAGGAGTAAAAGAAATTCCATGACTTGCTTGGGGCTTTCTAAGGTAAATTGGTCTCCTGATTCCATTGTTTGTGGACTATGCTAAGTGAATTTATTCTTCAGTGAAAGGGTTGAATTTGAAAAGACAACTGAAATAGAAGGCTTTTACAGAGCAGCTACTGAGATATACGTTTTATTCTGAGTTGGAAGACTACTGAATACATGGACAGAAGTACTTTGCTTTCAACCCACTCGAGGTGAAATAGCCTTCTGGTTTGTTTTGAAATTCTGTGCTTATAAAGAGAAATGTACAGGGTTCCTTAAGTGTTCTCAGATGAAAACAAGTACTATGTAGAGAAATCAAAATAATATTGGAAAATATAAAAACGAGTAGTGAGAAATGGGATATATATATATATATATATATATATATATATATATATATATATATATTTCTTACTGTGGAAGAACACAGTTGATTAATAACATTTGATTTGCTTTAAATGTAAGTGAAGTTACTGCAAAACTATTGTTTTATCTAATGACAAGATCTCAAGTGCAATCCTAAATGTTGTTGCTGATTTAACACGTCAGGAATTCTTTTGGCTTGATTCACTTCGCTTGTCATGCAACAAAACTCTTGGGACTAGAAGCAGTTAAGTATGTGCTTAACAAATTATTTCTGAAGCCTGGCTTTGAGGTGGGTGCAGTGCTGGCTGGCAAGCCTCTTCCTAACGAAAACTTGATGGAAAAAGGAAAGTGATTTCAAATGCTAAGGTAATGTGTTTTAGGTGAGGAATCTAGAACTGGGGGGTAAATTTAAAAAGCCAAGGGAGATATTTTTTCAAAATTTTACAATAGAGGAGAAGAGCTGGAGGTTTGAGTTCAATTGTACTAAAGACTAAAAACAAAAAACTGGAGAGTTAAGTGCTGGGTTGGGGAATCACAGATATCTGTGTTTGCTGATTGGCCTTACAAAAAAAAAAAGAAAAGAAAAGACAAAAATGAAAAAGAAAAGAAAGAAAAAAAAGCTTTTTAAAACATTTGCATCTAAAGGGTCAAAGAAAGTATTTATTATGACAGGAAAAGTCAGGTGATCATAGTAAGAAATCTTTCTAAGTCTAGTCAAACTGAGGAGAACTTTAGGACATCTTTGGTCAATGGATAAAGAATAAACTGGATTCATTCTAAACTCAATTCAAGTGACCTATGCAAATATATCAATAATCTTAACTAAAGAATGCATTTGTAGTCAAATCATTCTTTTATTTCTTCTTTCACATGTCCATTTATTTCTTGCAGCAAGATCTGAAAATAGCAATATTCCCTGCCACAGAAATAAATTTCAAAACAAACAAATATTTATATCACATAGTTCTCACTATACTGTAAAACTTTTAAAATTCATGTTGTCATATTACGGCACTTCACTTCACTGTATCTTTTTAGACAGTGAGTACCGAAGCCATTTCAAACCTTTTATCACTCATCTTCTAATTTTAGAACCCACTCTTGTCTTTCTTGATGAACAAAAGATACAGAAATGTATTTAATGTCACATGGAGGATGTCTAGTATCATTGAAGGAAACATTTTAGATAATGTCTTTATAAAAATTTACTCTGTGCACATGTAGGTTCCCTTTGGGCAAATGATCTCTCACCTTATAGGGCATACATATCATAAATGAAATGCAACAATGACCAGACACTCTAGAAAAAGAAAAAAAGAAAAGAAAAATGTAGCACAAAATCTTTAGGACTGTATTAGTAATGTTATATTTCAAGAATGCCTGTATGATCAGTGAAACAGTCTGAAGAATGAAATGATATTTTTTGTGACTGCCCTAATATCATCAGACTGACTCTCATTTCTCAGAATAAAATAATTGAAGCAATTTATCCTGAAGACAAGTGCTATATAACTCTATCTATTATTGCTGCTGTGAGTATAGTCAGGAGTGTTACAGTACAGTGTGAACGGAATAGGCTGGATGCGTACGAAGCGTCGCTTCCTTGAGTAGTTGTGGAAGTTTTGCCGCCAAATGACACAGACAAATGGGTAACTGTCTCCGAGCCTGCACGCTCTGCGTGGATAGTTGGTGCCATATTTCACGTTGTGCACATGTTAGGTGCTATTACACATCTAAACTCTTACTGAACACAGAAGTAAAAAATGCTTCTTATGTTTAGATCTTGGCGGCGGTCCAATACAGAACAGGGAAATTAATCAATGCACATTTAATTCCAACGAAAAGCAAAATTTTTAAACTGGACCCATCTGACATGTTTTTCCTCATAGTCATCAAGTAATTAAGTAATTTATCATCCAAATCAGGACTCTTTATCCAAGACAAATATTAAATGGACATAGTGTTTTGAGTTTTCATCACTCTACCTATTTTACAGACGAAAAAAATCGAAAGCTAGTTAGGGGTACAGCATCACTGTAAATTGAGTTTCTTTTAAGAAAATAAGTAGGCAAAAATAACTGGAGGACATGGTTTTCCCATTCATGATTTGAAATGCTTCGTGCAAGGTGTGTTCCCCAGGGTCCCCCACCTCTGCCTGTGCGTTCATCGGGGCGCTGCCCTGGATGCGTGCGCTCATGGCAAGCACGTTTCTGATCATTGAAGGCTTCCTTAGCTGCAGGCTTCGGAAGTTAGGAGTGGGTTGACTGCAGAGAACCATGTACTTTCTTAAATAATGAGAATTACACACAAGTTATAAACCCAAATTTAAACCCACATACATACTTTAGAAACCACAATTCCACAGTGGAATGAGGTCGCAATCCTTTAGCTTCCCTGGTGGCTCCACTAGCACATTTCTTGTTCTCTGGAGAAATAAAGGCTGAGGCTAGTGGGCTCTTCCTTCTCTCCGTCCTTCTTTTCCTTTCTTCCTTCTTTTATGATGAAGGTCAAATCCAGGGCCTCCTATGTACAAGGCAAGTGCTCTACCACTCTGCTACAATCCCAGACATTTTTTTTTTTTTTAAAGAAAAGTATTTTTCTTCTTGTTTGGCTGAAAGTTATCTTTTCCTAGTCTAGGTAGGGATTTTCATTCTCTAGCTTGTATATTGTTTCCAACCCACAATGTCTTACATAGGTGAATGTTTGCTCTGAGAATAGTATTTTCACATTACTGAAAAATTCATTCATTCATAATTTTTTAATTATTCAAAGTTCTTAAAATCCTCTGGTTAAAATATTGCTGATTATATCTGTGACAGTATTTGGCTGACTGTATTTCATGGCACTTGTCCAATGTCATTTTGTCTCCTGCTCATTTCCCTCTCCCTGTAATTAAAAAGGTCGTGGGAAAAGTACATTGCAGAAAAAAATCCAAATTAGGATTGCATCACCCATTTACTCCACTCTTCTTTCATTTCTGATAATATTTATGTATTTCTGATATATTTTTAAACTTATTTTTATGTTATTGTTACTCTTTGCCCCCTTACTAGAACGTATATACTATTGGGTCAGAGGTTTTAGTCTGTTTCATTTATTTGTGTTTTCAAAGTGTGTAACAGAGTGACACATAATAAATGTTCAATAAATATTAAATGAAAAATCAATACATGCTAACACTGTTACTCACAGACTGTTTCTTGGTTAACTATTTGACCAATTATTTTGAGTCTTAATTTTCTTTAAAACATGTCAAAAGGAAGAGGAACAAAGGAGGGGGAAGAAGGAAGGGAAAGAAAGAAATGATGTAAAAATATACAAAAAGGAATGGAAGGTAAACAGCACAAAACTTTTTGAAGGTGGAGGGAAGGAAGTTTGAAGGGATATGAGGCAGAATGAAAAAAAAAGATTAAGATATATTATGTACAGGCACAAGCTCCCTATGATAAATGCAATTATTATATATGTCATAAAGGTACCAAAAATTGATTAAAAAATGTTATGTAAACCATAAGCTATAACCAGGCCAAGAAAGTATATTCTATAGGTTTATGTTGAATTTCTCTCTGTCTCTCTCTCTCTCTCTTTCTCTCTCTCTGTCTCTGTATTTCTCTATCTCTTCTCAGATGAAGTCTCACTAAATTTCCCAGGTTGTTCTCAAACTCAGACTCAAGTGTTCATGCTGCCTCTACCTCCTGACTACGTGGCATAATAAATGTGTTCCATCATGCCTTGATTCAAATGTTAATGTGCACAAGCATGCACACACGTGCATACACATATATGCATGTTCATATGTTACTTAACAGAGTTATGTTCTGAGACATGTGTAAATATCTTGTCAGGCAACTTCATACATGATGCTGTGTAAGAATAAAAAGCTGAATGGTGTTGTCTGCTACCAGATTAAGGTCTCATGTATACCCCATTGTCCTGTGCTACAAACCTGTATAGCATGTGTATTGTGCTGAATATGTAGGCAACTGCAGCACAACGGCATTTGTCTATTTAAGTACAGAATAGGTACCATGGAAACATGATACAAATGATGAAGTGGTAAAGCTGTCTAGGACACTTATCATGGATAGAGATTGTAGAACTCTAAGCTGCTCTGTGTCAGTCAAGAATGGATGATGACTTAATGGGAAAGTTTAGAGCATGGCTGTACACTACCATGAAATTATAAACACTATACCTCTATGCAGAGTAAATCTTCCATAACAATTTAAACTTAGTTTACTACAACTTTTTAATTTGTAATTTTTATATATTTCACCCTAATAATTTTTAAAATACACTGCAATTTTATAAAATATTTTTCTTTATATGTTTCTTTCTATTATATTTTTTTTGTAATTTTAAACTGTTTTAAGAGATCCGATCCCCAGAATCATATAAAAATCTAAAGCACAAGCATACATCTCCATAAGTACATCCATATGATCATTTATTATTTTCAAGTATTATATACAATTAAAAACTGCATGAGCTATGCTATTATATGACTCATAATACAGTAAGTTTGTAGCAGCATCACCACACACATGTGAGGTATGATTTGCACAGAATTATGCCCACCGCCATGTCATTGGCATTACAAGTTTTCCAGTTCCATTATAACTTAATGCACCACTCTTTTGTATGTAGTCTGTTTTTTACTGGAATTCGCTGTAGAGCACACAAGGAGACAGATAACTGCAGGACAAACCTTGAGCATAAACAACAAGTGTGCTTATGTTTATAAGCTTATCATCACCTAATTCTTTTCTTATTAACGTAGGCATCTGCACCCTGGAATTATACTTATAAAGGGAAAGCAAATTTGCATTAAACACAAGCTTTCTAAGCCCAAACATACTGACTAGAGACTTAAATGATAATCACTATTTGCCGCTGAAATACAACTATCAGAAAACCAAATCAGAACATTGACTGATGTTGGCAAGTCACAGGGCATTAGTAGTAAATGGCGCCCAAATAAAGTAGGTCTTGATGTGAGGGTTATGATAGTTAGTTCACCTTGTAAGATGAATTCAACATGTGTTCCAGGTTTCTGTATTTTCAGCAAAATAAAATGTTTTTGAAGTTAGTGTGAGAAATACTGAAGAAACAATGACTTTGTCGAGTGACATTAAAAAAAACAGAATTAATTGCATAGACAATAAAATAGTCAAACATATTTTATAAAATTTTGTTTTAAAACAGCTCTCACTAGAAGACTCATCTATTCAGTTTTCTAAAGATTCACAGCATGAGACAGAGGACAAAGCCAGGGGGTCCATTCAGTGTTTTGTGACTCTATGGAGACAGCATCATAAACACGCACCCTTGTTCCATCTCTATGGCAACAGGATGCAGAAGCACCATAGAAAGTCACAGAGTAAAAGGATGTGCTGATGGTGGTGAGTGGGGGCTGCTGCTGACTGCAAAGATGGGTGGCCACTTATCCCTGACATTTTCCGAGAGGCATGAAAGGATGTTAAGTCAGAGTTTTAGTGCAGGGGAGAGCAGTGCTTTCCTCACAGCCAAGGGCCCCACTGGGTTGTGATGAATTAAAAAAATCCCAGGTTATCCAGAATCTACAAGTTATCTGATATGTAAAATCATTACAATCTAACAATCTAGACAGGAAAAAAAATAGAAGAAATGTATAATAAAATTGCAAATAATATATACTCCCTTATATTTATTACCAGTATCTCTTTTTTTTTTACATTAAATCACTACACAGAATGGAATGGTATCAATATTGTTTAGTTCCTGGAAGAAATAAGTGGGATTAAGTAGATATGGACTATTTTAGAAATTTAGTTGTTTCCTGCTTTTCTCTTATTCAGGTAAAGGTATTCTTGAAGATTTTTTCCCAAAATGTCAATGGTTTAAATGTTAAAAAGAGAAGGGAAGAGAAAGAGTTAGAGAATTTCAGCACTTCCTTAGTGAAAATGGAGTTGTTCACAGTTAAATAGGTTCTAGCTTTTCTCCCCATTGACATATGCCAAACATAATAGTAACAGTGAAATAAATAACAAAGGCATTCCATGCAATACCCTGAGTCAGTTCCTACAATGTCCTCAGAGTTACAATTATAAGGAAAACTAAATCAGAAAGGCAGACGTGGATTTAACAGGAGACAGCAGCCCTAATGAAGTCCTCTACTGCCACAGTCACCAACTCAATTGGATGTCAGCTGCCACCTAAAGGCTCCATGTGATCTGTTCTCTGTAGTGTATAGAAACCTCATGAAAATGGTAAGATTTTTCTATCCTTTCAGCAGAAGGGCTTTATCCTTTGTGTGTATGTGTGTGTGTCTGCGTGTGATGTTTAATACTTGTTTCCTTCGTTGTGAAGCATTATTGATTTCTGTCCATTTTTATAACATCTTTGTCTTAACATTTCCTCAACGAATTCAATCCTAGTTTTGAAGAAATAAAAACAACTCCCTTGGAAGATTTGCTAGTTTTCCATTTCTCACACTAATGTATCTTTCAGTGGTTCAATTTTCCTGTGAAGAGTCAGTCAGATTTCACACTCTTAGATTGAGGGAATGAGGTAGCTGCCTCAGGATGAGAGGATTGGGCATAGGAGGTAAATGACATACTTTTTTAAAATTATTATTAGTGTGATGGGGAATAGCAAAGCCCTCTTGGAACACTTATGCATCTAATTACAGTCTGTAGAAAATTTCACTTGATAAAGCATTTTAAGGTAGAATATGATCACTTTTACTGGTCACTGATGAAATAATATCACATTTCTGAAACTTAGTTATCAAAATAAGAAAATGTCAGCCTGCTGCATATATATACATATAAAACGTATATAAGCAAATTAGCAATTTATTTTGGTTTCTACTTTCTTCATTATAATCCTTTCTTATTTTCATTTGTATAATTTTAGAGTTGAGTTGAGTTTAGATTGTACCTGATCAAAAATATTTATTTCATTATTTAAGGAAAACAAAAAAGGCAAATACACAGAAAAAAACATTATTGATGAAGCTAGCCAAACAGTATCATTTTTCAATTCAGACAAAAGTTATGTCCACATTTTATGCAGAAATAATCCCATGTATGTACATGAATACATCTGAATTTATTAGATGACTTTGCCTTTCTTTTGTGAAGGACAAAGTAGCTGTTTTTCCTTTCCTCTCCCCTCACAATGATCAACACAGAAAACTTTTCTGAACTTAAGATAGCGGAGATATTTTCCCACAATCAAGCAAGTTATTCTGCAGAAGGGACCATCAGCCAGGAGTCCTCTGATCCAATTCACTGTGACTGTACGTACCTGAGGATAGGTTTAGACAGAACAGTTTGAAAGAAAATTCCTCCAGTACTGCCCCTTACACATTGTAGGTACTGGTAGAAAGCCCAGGTTGTTTTCACCAGTGCTTCTGTCTGACCAGCTACAAATGAGAAGTCTCATAATCTCTACTGAAGGTTCAATCATTTTGTTAGAGTGAATCGCATATTTTGAGAAACCGCACATTTTTACCGATCTGCTATAAAGGACATTATGAAGAATGAAAAGGAAGAGATGTATAAGTCGAGACATGTGACAAGTGGCAGGAAGCGTGTATGTCCTCTCTGGGCGCACTGCTCTGGGAACCTCTGTGGGAGGTTCGGAGGGCTATTATGAAAGGCCTCAGGAGTCTGTCTTTCTGAGTTCTATGGATATTTCATTATATAGATAGTGTATGGACACTTATGTAGAAAGTTACCTGACAAAAGGTTATTATATGCTAATTGAGTGCATGTGGAAACCCCACAAGTGCTACCCACTCGTATTCTTCCTGGCATCTCTATACCCCATAGGGTATGAAGCAGGGCAAACTCAAGAACTTGGAAGGTCTCATAATACACTACCAAACACAGGTTAATCAGAAAATTTCTTTAGGGCAGGCTGTAAAACAGAAAGGCTGGGAAAGATTACAGCTTTTATAACCCTCCTTGATAAAAATAAATTTTGGTTTCTATGGACTGCCTCAGAAAAAGAGCTATGTAAAAGATAATCTTCAGTGAAAACTTTTTTAAAAATCCCAAAATACCATAGCCTGCTTTGAAGGGAGCTGACTCATGAGCCATGAAACAAAAAATCAGAGCACTTCTAATAATTTGAATTATTAAAATTCTACATTTGTTGTATGAATAATAGCCATATAGAGATTTGATGAAATTAAATTAATTCAGAGCATCGATCTTATTAAGACAATTACCCATACATTATAGTTCTTTACAATTCTTATACCTGAAGGAGGTCAACAATTAGCTATATTAATTCAACATGAAATTTCAGTACTTCTTTAAAAAGGTGTTATAAAAATCTATAAAACTACAATGAATATTTTTCTATATTCTAGACGAATGTGATATATGTCCAATGGATAGTCTAAGTTTATAAAAATTTAATTTAGTAATGGTTTTCGTTAATTTCCTCTCCATAACGCAAATACAAAGGAAAAGTAATTGGAATTAATGTATGTGGGCCATTTAGTGTATTTTGGCCGTTGGATTAAGGTTAGCACTTTGCTCCCTAATTCAGAGCATTCAAGGTGTGTTGGCCACTCAGGACGCAGAACACAAGGCAGCATTTCAGTTACACCCTTCCTCACCATTTGCAATGTCACCTGGAGTGAGTTCACAGCATTACTACAGAGGCAAAGATTTCCACATCTTCCTTCAGACACGGGATTCTCCATTACTCTACTTCCTTCCAAGGCAAATAAATGGAGTGGTGTCTTCTTGGGTAAAGGTTAATATCGCCCTTCTGAACTGGGCCAAAGCCATTGTTTCCCAACCTTTGAGGGGTTGGAGAGAGTACTGTGTAGGATTCACCTTTCTTTCCCCTCCTCAGCCATTTCTTCTCCACAATTCCTTAAAATTCTTTTTTTTTCTTTCTAATAATTGATATTTTCTAATCTTGGAGTTTGATGTTATGGAAACCCCATTCAAAAGTCTTTATTTCCTCAGATTGGCTTCTAAGTTGTCCTTTTAATGACAAAAAAAGGAAATACTATTATTAGAGCACAGTGTCAGTTCCATATAATTAGTCTACTAGATGTAATAATACTGGAAGGAGAGGAGCATTGGAACTGCGGATAATCTTCTAAAATGAGGAAACGGGATATAATTGCCTCTGGGGCCATTACGTGAAATCAAGTTCTATTTGCCCATACATAAGAAATAATGACAATGGGAAGAATAATGTCAGTCAGTAACCTGTTGAAAAGCAGATGAACCAATAGTGATTCTTAGACTTTAAAACACATTTGTTTTTCTCTGGTGCCTTAGTATAGCTTCGTTTAATGTTCGGTTCTATTGTGACAACAAAATGTACAATTTTTCCTGAATTCACACAGATTACTGGACAAGAAAGGACTCTGAGTATATAGAAATTTGTCTTATGCTTTATTCTGAGTTTAGAATAATAATGAATATAGATTTAAACTTATTCCTGTTACTAAATAAATAACTAGAAAATAATGAAAACAGAATCAACTAAACTTTACATTTTTAGTAATTGTCCTTACAGAATGCCAAACTTAGCAAGTACAAAGGAGATGTACCATAACATTGGAATTTCAAATATACTATATTTTTAAAACTACATATCTCTTCTGTGGCACATGGGAACACATTTATTATAAAATATCTATTCATTTTTTGTCTGAAATTGAAATATAACTTGCAATATTACTTTTTTTTAGTAATCATGAAGCTACTATAATCATAACATATTGTTGTTAATGATTTTTCTTTAAAGGGAAAAATAAAACCTAAGGTACAGGGCCATTTCGTCACGTGTTCAGTGGCGTACAGATATTTATTATAAAATAAAATCCCGGTAGCTCCTGGTTCATGCTCCTGACCTTCTCACAAGTCTCTACCTCTGTGTCTGCCCACACACGTCAAAAGGCCGCAATGTTTGATTACTCTGCTCTCTCTCTCTCTAGCCATCCATGACTTACTCCTATTTTTCAGGCTAAAAAAAAAAGGGTGCTTACCCTTTAAAAGTTTACATCAACTGATTGTTCCAAAATGAGTGCTTTTATTTAGGCAGCATCATTAAAGCAGCATTAATATAAATAACTTCTACATTTTTTCTTGAGAAACTTCCCAAACATCTATGTGCCGTAACTGGTCATCACTTAGTATATCAGAAAAATTGAGTTCTGTAATGTGTCCAATGGACCTTGCAAAAGTTAACCTGTTAATCACTAGGTATTTACTGATAAAATGTTAGTAAAACAGTATGGATTTAAAAGTATAGGAAAATACCTTTCAAGTATCTGAAAGGATGTGAAAGGATGCAGGTCTTGGCAGACAGGCAATTGTGCGCGTCCAGGGGAACAGGGAGCTCTGTGTGGTCGGGCCTCACGCTTTCCTGCAGGCTGAACTATACCTTAAGCTATATTCCTAGACCTTGTTGCATGTCTTTACAGATGTATTGAAGTGTTTTTTAGACTCTTATTCTCTACTGCAATAACATTTTAGTCACACGCAAGTAAAACATGCTGCCTGAGTTCTCATATACTAAATGCTGATTTATTAAACAACACTGGTGTTCATGCAAAATAACGATGCCAATAATCTCCCTTATTTGTTTTTCTATTAAGATATCTGAGCATGTGAGTGAGAAAGGTTTAAAATGATAGTCATACAGACTCATTAATCACGATGTAAAGAAAAACATTTGCTAATTTATCACCTATCTAAAAACATTGCAATGCTAGTCCCTGTGAATAAAAGAGCTAAACATGTGCTTACAACATTCTGTTGCTTAAAATCTTTTACTCCTTCTAATGTTATCATACTTCATCAGACACACAATGTTCTTTACATTAAGGCCATGACTTACCTTTTAAGTCTTTCCTTTATCACCTTGCCCTATGTTTTCCTAACCTTAGGAGTAAACAGCTACTTACTCTGCCTGGAATATACTATATAATTTAATACTTAAGGTGTTCACTTGCATTTTCCTGTCATATTGGATCACTTTTTCTTCATATTCTATGCACTTTCACCTCTCAAAGTTTAACTACCTTCTCTGTGATATTCATATGCCAAAAAATAATGACTTTTTTCATTTTTTAGCATTCCAATAAACTTCTTGGTGTTTTCCTTCAAAGAATATCATCATTTTCTGATGAATATCTTTAATATTACATAATGAAATCAGTTGAGATGCATTTAAAATATTTCCTATTACATCTAAAGCATGATATCCTCAACCCAGCAAGAGTTCAATAATTTTATTTATTTATTTAACAAGTTTATTAAATAACAATTGCCATTGCAAGCAAATGTATACTAATCTCTGAGTGTAAATAATATGTAATACATATATTCAGAGATATTATATAAACACTTTCTTATTCATTATTAGGACCAGAAAACAATTTTGAAAAACATGGAGCTAATTGCTGTTGTGTTTTGGTATCAGGCATTGTGAATGACAAAATATTTGCAAAAAAATACCAGTTTTAGATGAAGAATTACTGTTCAAAATTTTCTAATTTAGTTTTGAAGTTACTGAAAATTCATTTAAATTCATGGCTATTGTCTTTGTTACTTTTCTCTCATTGCTGAAACCAAATACTTGATGCCCAAAATTAAGGGAGAAAATGTATATTTAGCTCACAGTTCACAGAGGTTTCAGTTCCTAATCCACTGGCTCCAAAGCAGGGTGGAGTGGCACTGGGGCAGCAGTTCTTGGCAGCACAAGACAGCAAAAGCAGCAAAGAGAAAAAGAGGCAAAGAGAGGAGGAGCAAGTTGTGTCCATCCCCTGTACTGTGCGCAGCCTCCCTGCTCCAGGGTGCAGCTCTCTTACCGCCAATCCCAGCACAAATTACAAGGAATCAGTCACGAACTCCAGAAGCTCTGGGAAGCCCATTCCCCTATGTCCACAAGAGGCTTTGGGGGAACACCTGAACAAAAACCATAACAGCTACCGTCTTTAAAATGTGAATAACAAGAAGAAGAAAGAAAAATTGAGTGGTAAAAGTGACCAGTAAATATAAATTCACTTCCCCATTCCAGAGAACTTGCAAACTGAACACTTGAATGAAATAAGCCATGGTGAGGGACACAGCTGCAAGCTACTTAGCAATAGCAAAATAAAGGAAAATGCAGGCATATAATTGTTGTTATTTCATTATAAAGAGAATGAAATTAACCAAAATAGAATAAAATCATTTACAATGTTCTTTTTTATTCCTTTTCATTTTCCTTTCTAAACTGAATTGTATAATATTCTAGTTTCCGATGCAAAGAAAAGTATAAAAGTATTCTTGACATGTTTGAATTATCTTATTATTATTGTATATGCTATCTTTATTTCAGTCATTCTGCAGAAAGCTACTTTTTTTGTAGTTTCTTCTTTTGGCAAGTGTATCAGCCTCTTCTGCATCTGACTGTCACATTCATCATAAACTTTCTAGCATGTTGTATAAAACCATACTATCACCTGCTGCTTGACATAGATAAAAATGACAGGATGAGAACCTGAATGAGAAAAACTCTTGGTTCATTTGCAAAATAGTAAAACAATTTTAGATGCCTCAAAGAAAAAAATATTGGAACAAAGCGTATCTTTTCTTCATTTTTATACTGAATAATTTTCTCCAGTATGCAAATATCTGAACAGGGATCACAATAAAAGTAATACCATTAAGTTACTGGCTACTTCATTAATTTTTTTATTTTTTTATTTTTTGTATCAGGAATCAAACTCAGGACCTTGCACTTGCCAGGCAGGCACTGTGCTGCTGAGCTATATTCTGGCCTACTATTGTAGTTATTGAAAATTAACTACAGTGAAAACTACCCTTTAATTGAGGAATCAAGAACTTGGGTTAAATATTAAGAAATATTTCTGAAGGATTAAACGAAAAAAGTTAAAAGATTAAGTGTGATCAACAGTCTCCATGGACTGCCCACATTTTCAGTGCAGTGAGGTAGTACCGTGGTGACTCTGCTCACGAATGCTTCAGTTTTTAAGCAATTTTATGTGAAAACAAAAGCTTATGGCAAAATTTAGCTTTTGACTGCAAACTACATTGGATGACAAACACAGCCATGCCATCTTTACCACACAACCACAAACACAACCATCTTTTCCAAAATTGTGGAACAAATTAAGTTTGTAAATTGAGACACTTGTATATTAAAAAACAACAGCAACAAAAAACCCACTATTTTCTAGAATTTTTCTTAGGCCAAGAGTAAAGAGGTATACCTTAGTTTATGGGAGTTAGGAGAACTAATAATTGTACCTTGAAGGGTATTCAGAGAGATTATTCCACACTCACCTCTACTTAGTTTATGAGGATAAAGCTTGATTTTTCTAATATCTCCCAGATTATTTTTGTAAGACAAAGAATATCAATAATGCTGCAACATCTAGTAGTTTGGGAATTTTAATTTTAGCATCCTATACTATTACATTCTAGGAGAGGAATCTCAGAAGCATCTACTGAAGGAAATCATAAAATTCACTGTGAGGCTAAACATTTATTCAAAGATCTGTTACAGCACAGAGTGATATAGACTCAGTCCCCCCTGATCCCTATTTCATTAAAAATCCTAGAAATAGAGGAAGAGGCAACATTTTTTTTTTTTAAGTAGCAGCAAGAAAGCAAATTGGTTTGAGATCCTAGGATTAGGAAAAGAAGTGACAAGGATCCAGTGTTTTTCAGTATCCAAACTGGGACCGGAAGTGATTGCAGGAAGCACTTTCTTCTCTGAGGCAGACCGGTTGTCACACCGAACCACCAAGTTAACGTTGACTGACCCAGCAAGGAGACTGCTCTGCAGCTCCACATTAAATTTCTGTTGTTGAATATTGGCTTAGTCACTGCGGACAGAGTTCACAGGGCTCTGCCTCATCCCAGTTTTTCAACAGGGTCATTCAAACACCTACCTCATACAGCCACTGCATGGCGACCTCTAGCTGTGAGACGCCAAGGCGAGTCCGTGGAGCTATACCTGTGCGCCTTCAGTGAGGGCTCCCTAAGGAAAAGCTGGTTGACCGACACCTTCAACCGCGATGTGAGTTTCACCCCACAAGTTCTCCTCTTTCCAACTGGCACCTCATTTTTGTTTGCTACACAGCAAGGAGCATCTGCTTCTCCTGGCATGGCGCTGTCTTCTCTGTGTTTGAGAGTAATTAAACTCTTTCTGTTGATTTATGTTCTGTTGGATGGTCTTGCCTATGTGTCACCTGAACACATACCTATAGTTAAAGTGTTTTCCCAGTCCAGAGATCACCTATAAAGTGACACTTTGGGTAAGAATAAACTTGACACAAGTCAGATATTTTCCCATTTGAACTTGATTTCCATGAGAAGAGCACCCAGCCTCAATGGAGACAACCCTGCTATAGCCACTGGGAAAATTTCTTCTACCAAGAGACACTAGGTTCATGCACTGGGGGACCATTGCTGCCTCTGTAGGGCTGCTCCAGCAAGGAGTAATGGGGGCATCAGCAGGGACCACATAAACCAACACGGCCAAATAACAGAGTGAAGACTGCAAAAGCTAAGCTATCTTTGGAAGCATAATTCACGAATGTAGCCCGGGGCCTGTGCGTTAAATCCAGGCATCTTACCCTGAATTCGAGTGGTAAACCCAGTTCACTTCCAATTTACACTGCACTTTCTGTTGACTGAATTTAGAAGAGTCATAGATGTTGCAGATCAAAGACTTGGGTTGGATCCAGTCATGGTGGTTGATGTGCATAAGACAAGTTACAGGGGAGCCTAAAGCAAAAGGAATACAAATTACAGGCCGGTGTGGGCAATTTAGTGAGATGGTGCATTGAAAGAAATGTTTTTAGAAAGAAAATGGCATGGAGTTTGAAACTAGATTTCAGGGATCCCTGATTCCAATCTCAGCACTGAAAAAAATAAAATTAGATTAGAGATCAACAGGATATTAACCAAAGAAGACACTCATTTTCAAGGAATGCTCATGGGCCCAGTGCCAACTGTGTATGCCATCTGTTTACCTATACATCGAAGCAAATAACATCAAAACGTTTGGTTCAGACATACAGTCAGTTTTGTGTAAAGCAAAAAAACTAGGTTTTGGGAAGAAGTGTTTTCTACTATTTAATCATATCAAAGGAAATAGGAGTGGTTTCTATTGGTAAATTGAATAAAAATAGGGTGGTTGTCTTTTTTGTAACACAGTAAATCTAACATTTGTTTCCATCAATCTGAAGAAATTAATTTTCTCTTAATATCAATCTGGGCACCTCTGACGAGATAAAAAATAATCAGAGAACATCGACATACATTGTCACATTGGAACCTCATGCTGAATCCATTGTCTAAGCCAAAAGTTAAACAAACAAACAAAAAAAGCATCCCTATCTCCATTTCTGCAAGTGCATAAGCACCCACCAGACCACCAGACACCAGCTTAAATTCTGTTAAATGGAGACAATCACCCAACAAGGTAGCAGAACGTGCATGAAGGAAATTGCTGGAGAAAAAAATGTTTTCACAATTTTCTTTTCCTTCTTAATATGCAGCATAGCTGAAAAGATTTCCATTTCAAGGAGATCTTTCTAGTCCTGCTGAAAAGAAATCAGGCTAAATACATGTTTATTTCAGTTTAATGCTAAACAAAATCTAGATGCTTGACTACAGGCTTTTTGCTCTGGGTGTTTAACCATAGGACTGATACCACCATTCTCACCAGTCCAGCAGCACTGATGCATGGAAGACCCCTCTGTAATACTTTCCATTCATTTCTTCTCAGTGTATCAGGCTCTGAATTGCTTTCATTAGAAGACTCTTAGCAGCTTTTTAGAATTTCTTGCAGAGATAGGTTATGCTATACCATCCTACTATGCTATATAAGAGGTACTTGAGTTTATTGCATTTTATTGTTTGCATACAAATAATTCTATATTCAATAGTGCTCTTTTCCTTATTTCCATTTAACCTAATGCCTCAATTTGTTTAATAGTTTGGGAAAAGCCATTTTTTCTCTCTCCTGTGAATACACATCGTAAACTCTCTCTTTTAGGTTTGCCATGTATATTCAACATACTAAATGACATCTGTGATTTTCTGATGTTTTGCTTTTATAAAAATAATGCAAGTAATATTTGGGGAGTTTTTTTTTAAATATGTATGGTTCATTCAATAGTATCTATTCTCAGAAGTGCATTTTTTGAACAAAGGAATATACTCACTAAATTGGTGAAAAGATTTTTCGCAGCAAAGTAGATCTACTAATACTCTTATCAACAAGTGTGAGACTTTTTAGATTGTCTCATTTAAAAAACAATTCCAAAATTTCATCTCTTAGATACAACAAAATTATTGATTTTTAAAAACATAGAATGAATAAAATCATAGCTCTAAGACACCATCACCAATATATTGGATTTTTAAAAATTAGATATACATTTAATACATAAACACATAAAATGTTGAATATTAATTATCATGTAAAATGTCATTACATTCATATATTTTGTAATGTTCCAATCAGATTAAACTAGTTACTAAAACTTTTAACTTTTCTTTGAAATGGAAACATTCAAAATTCTTTTTTGTTCGTATTGAAGTGCATATCACAGTATAGACCTCTGTGGTCACCCAAATGTGCAGTAGCACCCCAAAACCTATTGTTCCTCACTATCATTTTCCACTGATAACATTTTCCACATATTTTCAGTGTAGTATTTTGCTGTGAATTTTAATGATAATATTTTTATTTGTGTCGGTTCCCTGCTCAAATTTAAGTGCTTGGAGTGTAAAGCCATACTAACTGTGTTATTCTACTCAAAAAATGAAAGAATTGATTTGTTTCTGTATTTTACGCTCCTGATTCCCAGTGATTACTGCTTTCTTTGAGAAAAGACACAATCCTTTATATAAACTTACTCATCCCCAGATCCTGGAATATCTAGATACTTCACAATGTTCAGAGTACAAGTAGTATCTTCACTTACAGTCAGTATTTTCCCAACTCTGCACAAGAAATCAACCCATTTCCAGAACCAAAACACTGTTAAATACATCTTCCTAGAACTCACCTAATTTGGATATTGGTATCCAGGAAAATGATATAAATAAATTGCATATAGAAGAAAAATCTAGGTAAAGCAGAAAGCAAACATAAAACTTGTTGGTATGTACGGTTCATCATCCTTAAACAGTTTGAAAGCTAGAGATGCTTTCTGAGTACCGGCCAGACGTGTTACAAACAGCCAATAGTTAATATTAATATATTGGCACAAAAATAAATTGAGTTTCTCCTAGGCCTGTATAACTTGTGGTGAGGCCCCAGGCTGCCTTAGGGACAGAAGAATATTTAAGCCTATGGCCAGAGCAGAGGCTAAAAAACAACCTGTGAAGTTCTGGCGCCTGCAAGCAAGATAACATGGCAGCTAAGGACTTGACTGGTGCAAATTCAGTCTCACTTCTTAACCTAGTGAGCAGACGCTCAGGTTACCAGTTAACATCATCTGTCCTCCTGTGTGATTTCCAAAGTATGCATCATTCCTCAATTCGTCAACCTTGGTCATGCCAGCCGTTCAGCCCACGACTTCCTGCAGCCCACCAGCACACCCCAATCAAGCCAAGCACCCAGTAAAGGCTGAGGACGGTGTGGCTCGTGGTCCCAGCCTGTGACTGGGTTTGATCATCCAGGCTCTCCTGCTAATTAAAATGCATGTTTTGTTCATATTTCATTCTGTCTTTGTAACTCTTAGCAGAAGAGTGCTCATCCTAAGCCAGGACTCTGGTAGATGCTAACCTTCACGATGGCAAAATCTGGGGAACAACTCTGGACTCTTTCGGCAACTTACTAATAGCCTTCTGTTAACAGTGAACCTTACTGCTAACGAAAGCACTTTTTAGCACACATTTGATGTGTGTGTGTGTGTGTGTGTGTGTAACATAAAAATCAACCACTTGTTATTCTGATACACAATTTCCTAGAGAGCCGAATTGCTCATGAAACGGTGATTATCATCTCATGTCTTTTTTAAACAGATTCAACACTTTTGCTTTTTGCAATAACCACAGGAAGTGAGCAGGAAATGATTACAGGAGTTACAATATGTACTAAAATTATTTTCTGCAAGCATGATTTTATACATCATCTTCATGTTTGTTTATATTTTTTTCAACTAGGAATGTTACAGTGTAGTGTTTAAGTGCTTAGATGTATAAGTTGTGGTACAATTTTACTTTTTATAACATATTCATCTAAGCTTTGCAGTAATAAATGATAAAATAGACTATTATCTATTGTTTTATGCATTTTAACATATTGTCTTAATTTTTCCATTATTCTTAAGCTATGTAGTTTATCTGTTAGGTTCTTTTTCAAATTGTTCTATATCTACAGAAAATAGACCTACTTATAAATGAATCCACATAGTTCAGACCCCTGCTATTTCAGGGACAACTGGATATGTATAGGAAATAGTGTGTTTTGTTTGTTTTATTTTTAAGTGGCTGGCTCATAACAAATGGCTCATAACAAATTTTATATGATGTTTGAGTGTATAGCTACAAAATTAAATAGGATACATGGAGTGTAATCACAAAACTCACTGTCTCTTTACATATCATAAAATTTACTTTCTTTATACATTTGCTCTTTGTGCATTTTCCAATCCCATCACTTCTAGTTAAAGAAGATTTTCAACATCAAAATTAAAATTGCTAAATTTAATAGTCAAATCTCTGACCACATGTGAAGTAAGAACATCCCTCTCCACACACAGGAGGACTAAGGGTTAAGGAACAATACAATTGGCTTCTTCTCTTGTCCTGGTTTGCTTTAAGAAGGTTCTGCACCAGGCTACTCTGAAACATGGAACCAAGAAATGCATACATTCTTAATTCAAACCATGCACTGAAGGCTCCCACAAATGTCCTAGGAAAACAGCTAGCATGGCTATGACATGCCCTGTGGATTTTCAAAGAGGAAGTTAGTCAATAATTCAGGATTTCTAAACTCTAAGTGGTATAAAATGTGAAGGAAAACTTGTTTTAATAACTTAACTTTTCAACTCCCTCATTTAACGACTTGACAGAAATGTCTGCTTGATAGAAATGTGGTTTCAGTAAGGACCTTAATATCATTTTCTTCCCTGTTACATTAGCTTATTATATGCCCTCCTCCTGTGTTATTTATCTTGGCAAATATTAACTTACTGTATCAATATTTCTTTAGGAATTTACTTGAAGGTGTGTAAAAAGAAATAAGGTCTCACAGTTATGCTTATAATGTTACTTGGAAAGATCAATTTCACCATGTTCCAAAAATGTTTAGACCTTAATAATAAATATTCAGCATTAATAGTAAGGGATGTGACACTGTAGTCGATGTGGCTTTTGTGTTCAGATGAGACATACTGAAACATTTTCCCCTAAGAAATACCATTTGACCCAGATATACCAGTCTTGGGCATATTCTTGAAAGAATTATGAACTGTATACTATAATGACACATATGTACCCATGCTAGTTCACAGTAGGTAGGCACATCAACAATTGAATAGATAAATGAAATCTGGTAAATATACACAATGGAATATTACTTAGCTGTACAGAAGTAGAAAAACATTCCATTTTCAAGAAAAAGCATAAAAGAATCATGCTAGGCAAAATTATTCAGATTCAGGTTAAACATAGCATGATTTCTATTATATGAGAAACCTAGACACAGAAAGTGGATTTCTGGGGAGAAGGAATGAGACAAACCAAGGGGTTACAGACAGAGGAAGGGTCATGACACTGAAATTAATTCATATGTGTTAATACGTGTACTGACATGGTCAAATAAGGCCCATGTCATATTGATGTGCACAAACAGAATAAATTCATTTTAATCTACACAAATAAATATAATTTTGTTAGCAAAATATGACAACTGCATCATAAAAATTTTTCAGAGTAAATATGTATATGTGAAAATTCTTGATACACTGTTAGTATATAGAAAATGGAGCATTATAAAATTGTTGTCTTCCTAAAAGATAAGCTGTTTTTATCCAGGAATTCAAAAATGCTTCAAGCTTAATAACTTTATAAAATCTGAAATATGATTATTCATAAGAAAATCACATATTATCCTCACAAAAAATTAAAATTCATCAATATGTTAAAGACAATAAATAAAACTTGAATATATAGTCTCAAATGCACATCACATGAATGAAAAAACATTGTAAGAATGTAAGTTACTGTAAAATCAAATGATGATTTATTTTAGTTTAATCTTGTTATTAAAATTGTAAATCAATACAATGAACAAGAAGAAAAATAAAAGACTTTATAAATATTTTTGAATTTGAGGATGATTTTAGTTGTGTACCAGAAAGATCCAAGAGAATCAAGAAAAAATCAATGCAAAAACTGAAAAAATATATCAATTTGAAAAGCTAATATATCTAGATTGATAATCGTCACATAAAATATACTGCAAGAAATTTCCAGATTAAAACATCAACCTAACAGTTGATAGTTCTAGAAATGAGACTTTCAGGGAACAAACTTTTCATCAACCCTTATTGCAAAAATAAATTTTAAAAAGATTACAATATATTCTCCAATGGAAGGAAATATTGACACCAACATAATAATTATTTTTACAGTAACTTACAAATTTCATGTAACACTAACAAAAATACTAGACAGCATGCTGCTCACTTTTCACTTAACAAATACCTTCTGTTTTATATGTAAAAGAGCTAAACAAATTAAAAAAATTGTAACATAAAAAGAAAATATCTATATATCATTTTTAATTTTAAAAAGCATAATATTATAATAGTTATATTAATATTGATGCTTAATATTGATGTGTACATTTGTAGCGAGGCCAGTGATGCAAATAAAGATGCTAAGTAAATGTAATCACATAAGGAGATTTAGCATATCATCAATATGGCATTTTAGATTGATTAACAACATTATCTGTTTATTATATATTCTTTGTCAAGTAGATAAACATATGAACTGTAGGGAGTGGCGTGATAGCCTAAAAGAATTAAAAACAGCAGTATCTCAATATGGCCCTACGGCGGCTTTTACCCTTGCGGTCCTAGATTCCTTGACCCAAGGTTGGATTACACCTAATGATTGGAGAGATTTAACTAGAGCTACACTCTCAGGAGGCAATTATCTGCTTTGGAAACTTGAATTCCAAGATCAATGTGAACTTTTAGCCAAAGAAAATGCTAATCGAAAAAATTACTATACCCTTCCCATGTTAACAGGGACAGGCCGTTATGCAACGCAACAGGCCCAAATGCGATATGAGGCAGGCCTTTTTGCACAAGTTACCCTAGCAGCAACTACAGCCTGGAGAAAGCTCCCTTCTGGTGGTGGAGTTCCTTCTTCTCTCACAAAAATTAAACAAAAACCTGAAGAGCCTTTTTGTGACTTTGTTGATCGCCTTCTACAGGCAACTGAGCGTCTTTTTGGCTCCTCTGAGAACAATCCTGATCTAATCAAACAATTGGCTTACGAAAATGCAAATTCTGCCTGTCAGGCTGCAATTAAACCGCATAAAAAGAAAAAAGATCTTTCAGGTTATATTCGCCCC
>PVJX010003760.1:60336-104092 GCA_004027295.1 Dolichotis patagonum
GGCCTTAGGCACTCCTATGCCCTTAGCCATCCCCTCCAACTCAACAATTGACCTTTCTCATGACCCACATAATCTTACCTGTAGACCTTCCCAATCATTTCTGGTCCAGCCATTGATAACACCTAACATATCCATTACCTGCCTACAGGGCTCTCTTCAAAATGATTCTGCCCTTATAGATATGGGCCATCTCCTGTCCATTGCCTGTGTCTCATTTGTCAATTATACGGGCCCCCTATGCCCCCCAACAGGACACATTTTTGTCTGCGGCAATAATACAGCCTACACTTATCTTCCATCCAACTGGACAGGTACATGCATGACCGCTTCCCTCCTGCCCGACATAGATATTGTCCCAGGTGACCAACCTATCCCCGTGCCAACATCTGATTATATTGCTGGCCGCCAAAAAAGAGCAATAATGCTAATACCGCTCTTGGTGGGAATGGACCTCACTGGTGCTGTAGCCACAGGGACTGCTGGCTTTGCAGTGGGCCTAGACACATATTCTGACTTATCTAACCAGCTGTCTAAAGATGTTCAAGCCTTATCCTTCACTATACAGACTCTCCAAAATCAACTAGACTCCTTAGCAGAGGTCGTCCTACCAAATAGACAAGGACTAGACCTACTCACAGCAGAACAGGGAGGGATCTGTCTTGCCTTACAGGAAAAGTGCTGCTTTCAACCAGTCTGGCCTTGTGCGTGAAAAACTCCAAGAACTAGAAGATTGACTCCAACAACGTCAGAAACAAATGGCTACTAGCCCCTTCTCCTCCATGTGGGGGGGCCTCTTCCCTTATATTGCCCCCTTTCTGGGACCCCTAGCTGCCTTATTGTTATTTCTAACTGTTGGACCTTGCATCTTCCAGAGGATCATGAGGCTTCTTAAAGGATAAAATTGATGATTCATGGCAAAGCCCATTCAGGTACATTATCATCAACTGGAGATGGCAGATCAACAAACTTATCGAGAAACGTTTCCCACAAATGGCCCATATTGATGATGTGGCCCAGATGCCTTGAGGTACTAGACGGGCAGCCAGAGACGGGCAACTCGGACATTTGTGTTACACCACCAGCCACCTAAGACAGGCACAGGACCAACTGCTGTCCTGCAGGCCCATGACGGGTAAGGCTCGGTCGGGTTCACATATGGAGTCCGTGTCCCAAGACAGGCGCCATCTTCACAAGGCCTGCCATACTCCTGATTTTATAAAATGATAAGGGAGGAGATGTAGGGAGCGGTATGATAGCCTCACTGCTGCCGCCCCATCCCACCCTCCTGTGGGCATTTGGTGTGTCTGCCTACATTACCCATGATCTTCTCTGCCTGGCTGGACGTGACTGCGACCTATCCGGGCTCTCCACAACATCTCTGCCTGATGACAACTTCCTGCCCTCACCCTATATAAACCATGTTCACTTCCTCAATAAACGAGACTTGATTGGAACTGCTCAACTTGTCTCCGTCTCTCTTTCCTCTTGCCCTGCCCACCATCCCCGTTCCCTCTCCAGGTGAGACCCACGGACTGATCCGCGGGCCGGATCAATGAACGAAATATTTAAGATTAATACGCAGTTCAAAGTCTATCCTAAAGCAAATTTCAAAGAAGTAAAATCTCAAAATAATATTTTCTGAAGATGGCTCAATGCCCATAATGGAAATATTTTACTTTGTCCATGTATATGTGTCTCTATATATGAAATAGGGTACTGAATTTCCCCAGTACCAACAAACAAACAAAAATTTCCATCAAAATTTATAAACAAATTAAAAACACACTAATAAACTAGGAAAATATTGCCACTGCTTGTCAAATGAAGCTATTTTGTGTAATATAGTACTCCCTCAAATTTTTAATAAAGTGAGAAACAAAATTCAGTAAAAAGATCAACTTTGCTTAGGAAATTTCAAAAAAATAAAAAAACCCTATAAATATATGATAAAAGGAGTTTTAAAACACTGTTTAATTATTATCTTTTAAAAACAGCATGATTGAGAGATGCTAAAATTTGTCACTTTTGTGCCTGCACAGCAAAATATATTCTCTTAAACTATTACTATGATCTCAAATGTATTAACACATTTGAGAAAATCATGAATGTACACATTTAACTCAGATATTCTACTTCTAAAATTTTTACCAGACATACACATGTAACGAATGATAGAAGATGCAAAGTTTTGTTATGATCTACTGCACACATTAGTAAAAGTTTAGAAAGACACTGTACATCAATGCTTACAAGCTATAGAAATTTGTGTGATTATATTAAAAATGACTGAGCTTCTCAATGTAGAGAAAAACCTCTATCAGATAAATTGTTCCGTGAAAAAAGCAAAAGTGCAAAACATTTATGCTCTGTTATTACATTGTGTACAACAGATGAAATAACAAAACACATGCATATTTTCTTTTATATAAAGGTAACTTGTGAGAATACTGAAATTCACAGCAATAATATCAGTGGTTGAACACAGAGGGGAAAGTAGGTAACTAAGCAGATGGAGCTTAGATTGCAATGGAAAAAAATATATATATATATTTAGAGACACAGAGACAGAGATGGATTTATACAAAGAATATTCCTCACCTATTAAAATAATTAGCAATATGTAATCAATGTGCCTTCAAAAGAGAACAATAAACTCAAACAACTTCCTGTCTTTTCATTTTCTTAGAAGCATGTTTTGTAGAATCTGAAAAGATAAGATTGGTATTGATCACCTTTAGAAAATGTAAATACTAACATAGGTACCAGACAATCTAAACTGAAGGAAAAGTATTGCTTAAATTAATATAAATAACTCATTATTCTCTTAAAACCTCAGTTTTCTAATTTGTAAAAAGTAGAAGAATCATTTCCAAACACTTTAGAGTCTTTACATTTCCTAAATAGAATAAATAATTTAGCCTTTGATTTCTAAACATTGGATTTCACACCCACAGACATTTCTGCATTATAAAAATGCAAAAGACAGTGAAATATCTCTAATTTGAAGTTATACTACCAAGTTTCTTTATATACAACCCCATGTTTCCCATGCACATGGATATCACTTTTCCCTTAAAAACCAAGTAAAAATTTTTAACATTGAATTACTTATTTCAATCCTTTTAATCAGTCATTCTGGAATAAATCTATTTATATGTTGAAAATGTTACTGAGTGTGTGTAATGATACGACTACTAATAAGATGAAGAGTTTAGTGTGCTGTTCACATTTACCCCTGCTGCTACTTAAATCCAGAATTCTTCAGATCAGTGAATCAGAATAACGAAACAGAGAAGTAAACAGATACCTGTCAGAACTGTCGTGTTGCTTTCATAAGTTTGAGCATGTTAGAAAGCTTGACAAAAAAGATTGAAGTACAGTGGCAAAAACGATAAATCTGACAAATCAGTCAATTCACAAAGTGAAAATATGTATGTGTTGATCATATAGCCACGTCTGCAGGTTAGTGTCTTCCACTATGTTCCTTCGCAAGATAGAAAACATGATTATTTATGTACAGTCTTTGCATACAATATTCACCCAAAATTCTGCGTCTTTGGCAGTGCAGAATCAAAATAGCAATCTGAAATATGCACACAAATGACATCGGCATTTTTGCTAGTAGATATCAAAGTCTGATTAAGGGATTTTTTTTAATTTTCTTGATTCTTATTCTTCTTGTCTTTAGAATAGAAATATGCACTAAGACATGCTATATAAATGATTAAATATCCGCTCAAATACTTCATAGTGTCTCTTGTCTATATGAAGCGCAATATACTTTTAACTGGTTTTGTTTTAAATTGCAATTGCATCAGTCTCCATTCTGAGGCTGATGTAAATAAATAATGTGCAGTCAACACCACTTCCTTTCTCTTAAAACAGTGTTAGAAAATATTGTGTGCCCTCTACAGCCACCCCCTTTATCTCTTTGTAATTGCAAAAAAGGTGCAGATAAAGTATGAGAGTAAATCTTTTTTCTTTCATAAGTTATATATGCACTGGGACCCAATGGTGACACCGTCATCATGGTAGATTATATTTGTTGCTGCATCAATCCTAGCTCCCAGGCACCACATGATTTTCTAGCCATCTGACACAATTAGTGAGGCCATTCACAAACTACCCACTAATGCCTTCATTTCCCTGGAAAGAATTCGATGTAGTAGTATCTAGCAAACTGCCAATGAAGTCTAACGCCAGGGTTTTCAATTGTTAGTCATGCATTATTGGCTTTAGGAGAGTCACTCATTATTCAGAGTCAAAAAAACATGACAGAATTTAATTCTGCCTTCAAAATAGCTTTTTTCATAGGAAACTATTAATAATTTTGAAAGTAATAAGATTTAAAATAAAATAATTTTTGATAGTTTCTATTTATTTTCTATGCCCCAGGAATTGTACTAAACTATTTCCATAATTGAGTTTATTGCTTTCCATAAGCCTCACATTGTAAAGTGAACATTCGCTCTACCTACTAGGTAGAGAAATGAAGGCTAGAGAATGACATAACTTCCTCAGAGGCATGTGAGGAATTGGTTAACTAGGCTCAAAAAAAAAAAGTCTTACAAAGTGGTGTTTACTCAGCTCCTATTGTGTGTTTGGCTTTAGAAAAACAGAGGTCAGTCAGATGAAGTTTCCAATCCTCAAAGTATAGTTTTTTTATCTTCTTGGACAAAACAAGGTATCAGCGCAAATACTCAGTACAACCCAGAACAGTATTAATACAGAGTGAATACAGAATGCTTTGGGGGAGCAGGTGTGTTGTTCATGAATAAATTCATAGTATTTAGCAACTTGGGCACGGAATATTTGGTCAATCTACCTTTATGAGATTAATAGTGAGCAGTGGCAATACCACAACTAGAATCACATCTGCCTAATGATAGGTGGCTAATTAGAAGTTGTTAAATGACAGAATGAATAAATAATCTATTCTACACTGACCTAGCACTAAGGAACCTTGTAGAATCTTAGGGCCCAAATCCTTTCAAATGTCGACTCCAATGATAGAATAATCAAATGTAGCTTCTGTCATAATATAACCATATCAACCATAATGTAACAATATCAACCATAATATAACCATATGAACTCACTCTAGGCCCTTCTCTTAGAAGCATGCCTTTAGATGACTAAACTGAATGCCTCTGTGCAAGGTTAAAAAGTTTCCATAGCAGTTTTTGATCTATCATCTCTGATTTGCATGACAAATTGTCATTTCTAAAATTATTAAGCTTTTTTTTTTTGTTCAGAAATCTTGGTGGGCTCTGGTAGCACTGAGTCAGTAATTCTGATTTCACAGAAAGATAGACATGTGTTAGAAAAGATAGACATGTATTAGAAAATGAAAAATGCCGACTTGCACAGAACAAAAAATTAAACCAAATTAAACCGATCAGACAGTCTAGAGAGAAAGTATCCCTTAGGTGATTATAAAAGAAATTAACTAAATTAATTCAATTATATTCATACTCCATTTTATATCCTAAAGCTATCACTAAGAAATGGTACATTTTATGGTGTGGATAAAACCGTATGTATGCAGAAACAGAGGAAAGTTAGCTGCGGAAATACTTTGTACGCAGTGTAGGCCTAACCCGGATGCTGCTTCCCCAGAGCACCCATGTCTCCTGAAGTACAGGGTGCCTGCGAACTGCGGAGTGAGCAGAGTCTTCACTGCTTACGGGGTCCTGCGTTCCACCACAGTGGACTTGGCAGAGTTCTAAGACACAGTCCTGAACTAGCTTCCCTCGTGCTCTGCTCCTCGGGAGAGTCTTGCTTCCCCGCCTGCTCCCCACGTTCAGAGCAGGGGTGATGGAGGCTGTCTCCCTAGTGCAGTTCCAGGAATTCAATCCCCAGTTATTTCCCTGGCAGTAAAGATTCTGGGCTCTGCCTACAACCAAGCTTCATCGTGGTGCACCTAATTTTGGGTTTGAAATGAAAGGCCTACACTTAATTCCTCTTGAAAGTGAGGAGTTTCTCTCCATATCGCGATGCTGCGAGTTGAGGGAAGAATGATGTGAGCTTTCCAGCTTTTCCAATCTTTTTCTCTGTTTCTGTTTCTGTTTCTGTTTCTGTTTCTGTTTCTGTTTCTGTTTCTGTTTCTCTGTCCTTCTCTGTGTCTCTGTCTCTCTGTCTCCATCTCTCTATATCTCCATCTCTCTCTGTCTCTTTGTCTCTCTCTGTCTCTGTCTCTCTGTATGTCTCTCTCTCTCTGTTTCTGTCTCTCCCTCTCTCTCTCCTTCCTTTCCTGTATTGAAAGCAGGTACTATGCTCTGTCTCCTGGCTTCCTCAGCTTTTGTGAAAGTAAATTGGTGCATTAAACAGCTATTCAGCTTGGTGTGTTGCGGAGATGATTACCGGAAGATCTCTTTCATCTTTCATCTTCTTTACACAGCATCTTATTCTTAAAGCAAATTGGTAAAATGGGTCATTCACATGCATGGACTTCAATTTATGGATAATGAGAGGGACAAAGATGATGACAATGATGATGGTGTGTTGGTTGTATCTTATATGCATTCAGCAAATATTTATTAAAAATGCACTTTGTGCCTTATAGAGCATTCGAGGCTCACTTTCTCTCAGTCTTCAAAGGTTTAATAGTCTAGCAAAGTACAGGGCTACTGATCAATGATTAGCTGAGGAGTAAGGATACCTTATTATGATATTAACTGGAATGCAAGATTAGGAGTCAAGCTAAAATCAAACAAAAAAGAAAACAACAGCAAATACCCTCTTTCCTACAGAGCAAAGAAAAGGGAAAGAAATGGAGACGCAACATAAAAAGAGATTAGAAATTCTTACACTCTCACAAAAGCAATAATGTCCAAATCTATTAGACCCATGTTTGTTTCTTTTAGATCTGGTAATTACGCAAATTTTCTAGATTTTCAAGATTCCCATGCTTTAGTGCTAATTTTTTTTACCCTTGAGATTTCTCAAATAGGACCTGACTGACCAGTTTTATTTCACACTGAAATTCATTTGTGAAAAAAATACATAGCATCTTAATTCTAATGTGTTTCTGGATCATGAGGTTCTGTGACTGTATCTCTCCCCAATATTTTTAAAATCAGAATGAGAATATGAATACTCTGTAGAATTCTGAACTTCAACATATATAATGTATATTTAAGCATCTAATAAAAAGCATGATTACTTCAGTATCTCTATATTCATTTAAATAATATAAATCTTCCTGGAATGCATTTTTATAAAATCAATCTTTTTAGCAGTATACTCAAATTCTATATGACAAGCAACTTTATTAGAACATCAACTTTTCAAATACAATAGCATTGAAAAAATCTGAACAGAGTACAAAATGAAAAAAGTCTTTTGACAGCTAACCACAGTTCTTAAAAGCACATTTTTGGTATTGATTCTGGAAAGCAAAATTTATTTCCATAGTATAGAGAACTTATTAGGTATAGTTTTAACTTCTTCCTTTTCTCATTGGCAGACTATCAGAAAAGTTTAATATGAAGGGAATGTCTTTGAAGAAGAAAAAAAATGAAAGAAAACTCAAACCAATTAAACTAGCTAAATGTTTTGTTTTTGGTTTTGTTGTTGCTGTTGCTTTCAAATGATGTTCAATATGACGAAGTTTTATTCTTTTATTTAATCTCAAATTACTACCTTACAAACAATTTGACATTGGCATATCACCTGTCCTTCAAGGTGATATTTTTACCTGTTAAAGAAAACTTACAGTTGAGTAATGAATCCCTGCAATGCCAGTACTTGGGGGAGGCTGAGGCAGGAAGATTACTGAAAGTTCAAGACCATTTTGAATTACATAGTGAATTCAAAGCCAGTCCCTGAACTACACAGCAAGACCCATTTCAAAAAAAAAAAAAAGTAAATATATATGACTATACAAAGGAGAGAGACCTTCAAAAACATTGATTTTGCTCTAAAACTATAGATCAGGGTGATAATCTCTTATCTAAAATGCCTGGGACAAAACATGCTATACATTGTGAGTTTTTTTAAATTTTGAAACTTTTGTTCATACATATGGGGATTACAAACCAAGTTTAAACACAATAATTATTTGTATTCAGTATAAGGTCATGTGTAACATTTTCCATTTGTATCATTATGTAACTCTGTTTGGGCTGGAGAGTATTTTCAATTTCAAATTTTCAGATTCCAGATACATTTTTTTTTTTGTTTTGTTTTTGTTTTTAAACAGAGTTTCGCTATATAGACCAGGCTGGCCTTGAACTCAGGGCTACTAAGGAATTTATGATTTCTTTCTGTATAAAAACAAGAAAAGCTTTTGCCTAGGTATTTTTGAGTACTAACTAAATACATTTGAAAACTGGAATAATATAAATTGATCAGACTTCTGGAGTACCGGGTGGGAGCTGAGGACATTATGAGCAGTGTATTAATACAGATTCCTCTTGGTGCAAACACAGGCTGTCTCCAGAGAGTGAACAGGGAGTTGGGGACATGGTGCCATGTTAAGACAGGAAATAGAATTATCTACAGTGCTGTTATCAGCTTCAGAGATAACTTTGGATTTCTGGTATTTCATTATTACTGGTACTTGTGATGTATTTGCCTGATGATTTTCATGTAGTTTAGATATGAGGTTACTATTTCTAGTGAGACACTGGAATCATTAGTGTGAAAGCCTCATTTTCTGATTTGTTTCTCCTATGACATACTGAAAGAGTACAGGGAATGTAAATTTAGGAGTGAAATGGGTAAAAATATTGCTATATATCTTGTTTAAATCATAAAAAAATGAATTTACTCATCCCTTTCATGAAAAAAAATACATCTGTATGAAACCAGTTAATGAAGTAAAGACTGAGAAAGAGATGAAAAAAATCACTAATACTAAATGCCAACCATCACTTTTCTTGCCTTTCTATTTCCCTTCTATTGATTCCCACTGTCTCGTTTGGATTGATATCGTTTCATCCTTAGGTTACAAGAAGTTATAAATTTCATGCTTTTGTCTCTTAGAGTAACTTTTTAAACTTTATCTTTAATACATGCAAAAATCAACTCACTTAATATTCATTTTGTTACAGGCAGCTGAGCCAATTAGAAATATTATAGGGAGTCAGATGGGGCTGGGCCCTCGAGGGGCCAGAGCAGTTCAGATACCTGGCAGCTTTGGAAGAGACAATCTCCTCCTGCTGTGGGCAAGATCTCAAGACAGAGGTGAAGCAAATACACCCACACCCTAAGGATCCACTGTCCAAATAGTTCTCTATCACCCAGAGGAAGTCAGGAGTCAGCATTCCACCCACTACAGGAAGAGTCACTGCTGTTAAGCATGCCTACTTATTACAGTGACTGGCTCTCTCATTTGTTCCTGATTCAATCAATTTTACATGAGCAATTAATCTTATTGGTTGACCATAGTTCTCCTCCACCTTATGCCCACCTTGCATATTCCCATTTTTCCCCACCTTTGACCCATCTAACCTCATGATTTTACTCTATAAATGTCCCTGGAAAAGACAGAGTCTTTGGCAACCCACCTGGGACACCTTCTGTCTCTCTCTCAGACAGTATTCTTTCTCTCAATAAACATATTCTGCTCTTAACCTCTGTTGTTCCTAAAATTCATTCACTGATTTTAGAGAGAATAAATTCCTACCGGACATAGTAGGTTGGGAGTTGCATTCCCCTACATCAATTTCATTAAATTGCCATAACTTCCTGGTAGTCAAAGTATTCTGTATGCTTTCAGAGGTCTTCTTTAACTGTCTCCTACATTTATTTCCATTTTTATATTCAAAGTGTATTATTTTGTGAGTCTTGAACCATTTCTTAATAGTCTACATGGTCTTTATCATTTCCCTTTTCATCTTCTCTATAATTTCATATTTTCCAAATTTTTGAGCTTCAGTTCAAATTTTGACTCATCCTTGAGGCTGCATAGTAATATCCTAGATTCAAATTATTTTCTCCAGGTTTGATCTCACAGTATATTTATATCTAGAACCATTATGATTCTTCCTTCATTAAAAATATTGGACTAAATTGTACCCACAAATAGTACTAAGTTCCAAAAAGCAGGAAATTTTCATATTACTTTTGTAATAGTATGGGCTGAGCAGAGTTTCTGACACATGAGCTTTAATTCAGGGAATACATAAATATTGCTTCAGGTACCTTCCCTAATACTGAGGCTGGACTGTACTTGAAAGACTGTTCAGTACAAGATACTGATTAAAATTGTCTGCTCATTTGCAAGGGAAGGTTTCCAGCTGATAGGTTTTATTGCCTGTTATTTATACAATGCAAACACTGTAACATGAAGCATCTTGTAAACAAAATTTGTTTGGACTATTGGGCATAACCAGTTTTAACTGCTACTTTCAATCTCTTCTAAAGGCACAGAGGGGAACTGAAATGCAAAGTAGTTAGAAGGGAGATGGGCCAAATATGAAGTCAGAGCAGAAAAGGATCTGAACTACAAACAGAGGAACAAAAAACCACCCCAATTAGAAATTCAAACTGCCCAGCATCTTACCCACTCATTGAGGTTTCCATGCCACACATGTAGCCTCATTCTTTTCTATATCTACGTGTAGCTGACTTCAGACCTTTCTTGTTTGGAAAAAAATTTTACATTTTAGGACTCCATTGATGTATCAGTTATTATCATTTAAATAATCTGGGTTACTCAGGCTTCTTCTGGTTGTTCCAACAATTTAACCACAAATTTTATTAATAATTATGGAGCTGTAATTAAGCCACAAAGCAGGGCCAGGTCTATATAAAGTTGCTCTCAAAAGGGAATAAGGATTCATAAAATAGAAAGATCTCTTAAAGTGAGGCAAACTGTCATTCATGGCCTCCAACATAAATTGAATTTTTTTTGTTTGCAGTTTGTAAGGATCGGCAATGAGGGGTGGACTGCTGAATAGTATTTAGGGGTGCTATCCTGTGAGTAGAAAACAAGGAGCTATGGGATATCTGCTTTGTGTGTCACCTCACGCTTTGAATATAGAATTTTAAACACTAGAAATGATCTTGTTGAAATGTTCAAACTACCCTGTGGCATTGTGCTTAATTATTTAACTTATTTCTATGTCTATAAGATGTGGATAACTATAACTACCATTAATGTTTATGATGATTAAACAGAAGAACATTTATAAGTGACATATAAATTACAATGTAAGTTTTATAAATGCATTATTTTTTAAAGGAAATATCATGTAACTGAAAATGTTACACACAAAATTACCACATGGCTAATCCAACTCCAGTTTTAGGTAAATGCTCAAAATAAGTGATTTTGACATGCATATAGATAGCAGCAATGTACACAATCACTCAGAAAAAACACTGAGCACCCATCAAGAGACGAGCAGGTAAACTAAGTGTGGTAAACCCAAGCAATGGAAAAACTCTATAGAAAAACTTTTAAATGCTGACATCTGCAACAATGTGCTTGTGGCAAACACTCAGAAGAGATTTCCTAAATGAAAAACAGCCAAACACAAAGTTCCATATTTTGTGATTTCATTTATTTGCAATACACCAAATAAGTATAAGAAAGCAGGTAAGCAGTTCACAGAACTTGGTAGGAGCTAAGAACGACACCTACTTAACCGGCATGGGTTCACATTTGTAGATATAAAATATTTTTGAAATAGATGCAGGCAATTGTTGCAGAAAATTTTGAATGTAGTAAATGCTACTGAATTGCGCACTTTAAAGGGGCTCACTTTGAGATATGCCTGTATCTAGCTCTATCTATTTCTGTCTCTTTAAAAAAGAATAAAGACCAGAAATTGAAATGTGGTTATCTTGCACAAGTCATGTTGCAACTGTCAGTATCACTCTCAGTAAATGTTCTACACCACTTTATTTTCTCAATTCAAAGTTACTGAAAATATATCACAAGTGAGAATTCATAAGGATCTCTCTAGCGTATATATCTGCTTTTGTTTTTAAGCACAATCATGGTAGCTTAGTTTATTTTAAATGAGGAGTGCACATGAATTTAAATAATGATCATAATTCTCCTGTGGTGGCCATTTGGATGTAGTTCAAATTGGCCTTGCACATCCTTTGAGGAAAAAATCTACACGCTTCAGTTTGTACTCAGCAATGTCTACAACTTTAAATTGTTGGCAGGGAATACCTATTTAGCATTACTCATTCTGCACAATTTATAACATAATGATTATAATCCAACCCCAAGGACAGAGTACAGTATTGCCAAGAATGGAGCTGGATTTGCATTTATCTTTAATAAAGAAATATGTCCTATTTTAAAAGCAGAGAAAAATAAATAGCCACAGAGGGTCAAAGTTGGCAGACTCTGTTATACTCTAGTATAAGCATTACTTTTTGATTGTTTAAGCAACTAGTGAATCACCTATGACAAGTCTAATTAAAATAAGCTTAGTTCTATAACTGGGATACTAAGCAGATGGTAGAAATAAAGATGTGCTGAACTAACCATAAATAATTGAGACAGGAAAAAGTACAAAAGGAAATGAAAGCTAGTGCCAGGCATTCGTGTGAGAATCCAAAGTCTTCTGTTACGTTAGCATATGCCATTAGCATGATACTTTTACAAATATACATTTGAGATATATTTTCATTGGAAGCTGAGCATTTTAGATACTATAAGGATAATCCATAAAACTGTATCTAAGGGTTATGACATAATCTATCGAGGAGTGATAAAAAAGGGGAAGCATGCAAATGAAATAAGCAGTTGGAAGGCAACATAAGGGTTTGTAGTCCCGACGAGAAAGGAATTGATGGCAGTAATTTCATTGTATCATTTCTTATCATAAAGCCAAAGTACATTTTCTTTGTGAAATCTGTTTGACTTCCTCTGCTGAGCCTTTCCACAGAATCAAAATTGGCTGTGATTGGGTTTTAAAATATCAAGGAAGAAAATGAGCTGTACAATTCTGCTATCAGAACACAACTATCAGAAACAGTGCACAACATAAGCACATCATGCTGTGTGCATGGACTGTAGATTAGCAGACCAAGTATCTTGGGCTATACTGTTAAACATGGGATGCAACATAGGATGCATGTGAGAATCTGTAAAATTCTCATGAAGGAACTCGTAAAAAAATCCATATATTATCCCCAGTCTTCCTTACTGTAATACCTACCATTTCTGCTCTTGTGTAAACTAAGATTACTTTCAAATAATATTTAGTTGATGTATCTAATATCTAGTATACATGTTAATTTGTTTACTTGCAAATTCATTAGTGAGCACTTTTGGGGAAGGTATGTTTGATTCTTGTTCTAATTACAGATGAGTAGAGAACATCTGAGGTTTGACTTGGACAACTGAGACAATGCCAGGATATAATGAATGGAACAATGACATTTTACTCAAGACACTTGAGAGTTATCTCAGAAAACAGGAAATAAAGTATCCTTAAATGTTTGAAATATGTGATATTGCAAGAAAGTGCAGTTGTTTAGGAAGCAAATAATGACTGCAGAATAAAACAATGTTGCCAGAATATTTATAGTAAAAACTGAATTCTGTATAAAATTCTTCTAAAAATTGCTTACTTAAGAACTCTTTAAAGCTGATTTTTGACTGTTTTATAAAATTTTATTTTAAAGTCCTCTTGAAATTATGATGCTGCTTTTCTAAAGCATGATCTTAATTTAACTCAGTTGGTTATGCTTCAAAAATGTAGAATAATGTATGCTTTTAAAGATAATATGTGTTAAAGAAAATATTAAGCCTTTATTTTTTTCTTCTAATGAGTAGAGCTCTGTGAAAACTGCTTAATAAAGAGAATCTTAAATGGGGCATAGAGAGAAGCAATAGAATAATTTGAAGTTCAAGATGTTTCTGAAAGGGAAAACAGAAAACAATCTAATGGTGAAATGTAATTCTGCTTTCCTGAAGACTTAAAGACTGAATAGGTTTATGAAGCTTGATAAAATTTAATTTTACAGACAAGGAATGCAGAAGTCTGTAGAGGAAGACTTATCTTTTCCGCTAAGACTAAAAATGATAGCTCCACTTAAATTTCTTTTGGCACTAGAAAAATCTTGTGAAATTGAGTTTCATATTCCATTGACATGTCAAGATATCTTATTCACCGAAGAAACAGTTTCACCTAAATATATGACTTGTTCTGCACCATCGCCGGGCTTAATTTAAGCATAGCACTTCTACTTTCAAGGAGCAACCTGCTTGTATCAGCTCCGTCGGGGTTACAAGGCAAGTGCAGAACTACAGCTATCAATTTTAAGGCCACAAAGTTGAAAAGATGAGATTTTAGAAAGTGACTTAAAACATCCTATGTGGACTATACTTACCAATGGGCCATAGCATAATGAAATTTATAAAGCAATTATTTTAAGTCTGCACTTATGATTAAATTGTTAAAATTAACTTTCCAGTCATTTACAGAAAATTTCATGTGAGGTTTCAGTATTAAAAAAGACAGAGATCATTTAAAAATGTAGCCAAGTGTCATGAATTCCATGCTTTCTCTTTAATATAACAGGGCAAAGACAGTCCATGCTTTAAGAAATGATATAGAAAGATGAATATATAAATGAATTTATAAAACTGGGCAAGGAAAAAGCAAGTCTGTGAAATATAATGTTTTGCTGCCAATGTTAAAGTAGATTTTCTTGAAATACGGCTTGAAAATAAAGAAAAAAATTAAAATCACCTTTATTTAACTTCTCTTATGCACAGAATGTGTGGTATTGTTGTATTTCTAGCAAATATAAGTGAGCCTTTTTGAATTTGTATCTGTCTCAAAGATAAGTGGTAATAAAAACATAAACTGAATGTTTGAAATTAAAAAAATACAAAGCAAAGACTCATTGCCAAGTACAATGGATGAGTATTTTGAAATGAAGAGGAGTATTTTGAGTATTTGGGAGGGGATAATAATACTTTCTATTACTATAGTAATTTGTTTGATTAGTTTTAAACATTCACTATATTTTAATTAATATTTCCTATGGGAAACACTCAAATGGATGAGGAACTAGAGAGGGGTTTGAAAAGGAAAGAAGCAAAATGATAAAAAAGAAAATATTAGATGCACACCAAGCTTTTGTAAATGAGAGGAAAAGGGGTTAAAGGGAAGGAGGGAAAGAAGAAAAAAAGAGGAATCAAGACATATCATATACAGATTCAAATTTCATAGGATGAATGTTATAATTATGTATATCTAAAATGTACCAATAAATTTAATTTAAAAAATACTTCCTTTTTAGGTGAAAAAATACAAGTAATGACTCTTTTACTATTGTAAACTCTTGGAAAATGTTAGTACATTTTAGTTTTATGTCACTGAAGAATATTCAGAAAGTAATATGGGGAATCAATAATATGATCTTAAAGAAAAATACTGGTAGTAGAACCTCTATTGTAGGAAAAAGTTTGTGGGGATAACCCTATTTATTGTAATGTGAAGCAGCATATTTTCATGTCTTTCACCCCAGTGATTCCATTGATTGCCAGTCTAAGTTGTAGATTTATTTTAGATAGAGTTTTGTTTTTATTTTTATTAGTGTACACAGTGGAATATGTTCGATTTTCAATTCGTGAAGCATTTTTTCCTCAAAGATATTGATCAATTTTGTTTATTCTAAAGCTATTTGTCAGACATTTGTTTTTCTAGAATATGTTCTAGGCTCTCGCAATAACAAATTTACAAATGACTTTCCCTATGGAGGAATGTTACTTATACAGCCTGCTTTCCTCTCATTATAGGAGCACTTTCATTTCCAGGTTAGAAACGGTAGTGTAAGGCTAATGTAACTCACTCATACCCTAAACCGTAATCTAGTGAGTATGAGCCTGCTTCTTTGTTTGTTTAACTTTGGATTGAAGTTATGAAGACCAATGGGATACAGGTGAATAAAGTTTAAGTTAAAAAAAAGTGATATAAGAGAGACAATCTCTTCTCCCTTCCAATCCAGATGAATTGTAGGGCAGCATTTCTAAAACACTAAACCATCGATGAGTCACCATAGTCTATGCATTGTTTTGAACATGCAACTACATTATGAAAAAGGAATCTGAAAATCCTGCTTGCAGTTTCCTCCCATCACACTTAAAGTATCCTTAGCAATCAGTAATAATTCTTTCAGATTAGCCATTTGTTAAGGGTGAAAGGTGGAGCTATGATAAGGCTTCTGCACTCAAACTTTTAAAGCACTATTAGAGTAAATGCAAATCCTTCATCTAAACCAGTAATTGTTAGCCATCATGTGTTGCAAATAATTGTCACAAAAGTTAGAGTTTGAAATAAACTAGAGATAAGAGCACATTCCAATATTCAAGGAAAAAGTCTTTACAATCAAAATTTTTTTGTCATTGTTTTTAAGATTAGTACAACTCTATGAAGATGGAATATTTATCAAAGAAGTGTCCATTTTTATTAAAAATTGTAAGAGCACATTCCAATATTCAAGGAAAAAGTCTTTACAATCAAAATTTTTTTGTCATTGTTTTTAAGATTAGTACAACTCTATGAAGATGGAATATTTATCAAAGAAGTGTCCATTTTTATTAAAAATTGAATATTTTATTTGGTGATTACACACTATTAAAATACATATGTTGTTTAAAGTGTAATCGAGTTTCATTTTGAACTAAGTTGTCTAACTTTTAATAAGATCACCAAAAAGGACGAATTGTGTTTAAATTGCTTGATACATTTCTCACATCTTTACCTTGTAATCTGATCAACTATTTTTAAGATAACAATAATCAATATATTAACCATTGCTCATTTCCATTTATCTTGCTTTGAAATTCTATATCATTTTTTAAAATTGTTTTCCAAAAATCAAAAAAAAACTTCTTCATGATATATGCTAATTGAGAATATTTCATTTTAATTTCTAAGCCCCATTGTGAAGAGGCAATTGTCATCTGCAATATTGCTGGTCACCGGACAGATGCATGTCAAACCAAAAATCTCCCTTTGCAAAAAATATTCTGCTTTGATTGGACACATATCAATCCAATCTACGGCCATCATTGGCTTCAACAAAATCTGAACACATAACCTACCACAGAGATGATCACAAAGAAAACAAAATTTGGGAATAAATGTATCTAACTTAGTCTCAAAGTATCAGAAAGTGAGATATCACCCAAATGTGGTGTCACAGGCCTGACATCCTAGTACTCCACAGGTTGAGGTGGCAGCATTGACATGAGTTTAAAGCTAGCTTGGACTACATAGTGAATTCAAGGCAAGTCTGAACTGTGTAGTGAGATCCTGTCTCAAAAATCCAAAAGAAAACAAAACAGGATTTAAATGTAATAATGTAATATGATATTTCACAGCCAATATTTTATCTACCAGTCCTGAGTAAACATCAATAGGGAAAAAGTTTTTATTTATTTTAAATAGAGATACTGGTAGATACTAGCACAGAAGAACAGAAAGAAAAAAAAGCTTGATTATGACTATGATTACAATTATGGCTATGGTTATCCATCAACTGGGAAAACTCACTGTTTAAAAGAGTATGTAATACATGAAGAATGTGGTAATACTTACCTTTTAAAGGCAGAAAACATACCCTCTAATAATGTAATACCAACAAAAACATCTGAAATATTTCTATTAAAGTTCTAAATTATAGATTATGTATTTTATAAGTTAGTGAGTGAAATTTCAAAAGTATTGAAATGATAGCTAAACTGGTGACAGGATAACACACTTCCACATTATTTCTTTCCTTTAGTTACTCATTTATTTATCTGAACTTACTCTGATCATTGATCATCACGAATGTCACATAATCACGATTCTATGAAATTTGTACCAGGCTTGAAGGAGGAAAGGAGAAGGTGGAAGAAAATGAGGAGGAAGTAGAAGAGAAGGAGTTTAGGAGAAGCAATAAAAGAAAAATAAGAGTTGAAATGTCAGCGAATTACTGCGGTGGTTTATGTAGAGATGTCTCACCAAAGTCTCAGGCAATTGTAGATTGGAGTTAGGAAAGTGATTTGGAGCATCCATAGTATTCAGCAGTGCTTTAATCTGGTAGAAAGAAGGGCATGGTAAGGAGAAATGAGTCACTGGGGCCGTGGCCTGTAAGGATATTTTTAATCTTCCACACTTTGCCTTTCATTCTGCTTGCCAAATGCCAGAGCTTAGCTACGTTTCCTTTGTAGTGGCTCTCTGCCTTGCCAGCAGAATATGGATTGAAATCTCTACAAACTGTGAGCCAAAATAAACCTTTATTCCTTTGTTTTGGATGTGCTGTGTACTGTGAAAATAAAATGAATAAGATAATTACTAACTAAAATATTTCCTATGGAAGAAATCTTAATGTGATGGTAGCAGTACATTCCTAGCCTAATACCATACTGAACTTCAAGTGAGGGGGAAAAAATGACACTTTCTGAGCAAGCATAGTACAGTATATGGCAAATGGATCATAATTTTGTAGACCTGAAGTAGCCCTGTGTCAGATTTCAGTTTCTCTCATTTCTCAACTAGGGAACTTTGAGCAATATGAAAGCCGTAAAAAAGATTTTGAGAGACCTCATGATTGAATATCTATGAGAGATTAAAAATAAGTTTTGATAAACTTAGCAAAACCAAGTTCCCCAAAGATTTTGTTACAGCAGTATGTGTCCATCATAAATAGCACTCAAATGATCATGCTATATACTTCCGCTCTGTAAAAATCTACCATCTAACAGCATTTGTCTTAATCTCTTCCATTTCCTTCTCAAAAGTTATATTCTAATAATAATAACTGAACATATAAGTCATAACTTTTCCTCATATATCAATGCATTTGCAAATATTGGCCTTTTATTTTGACAGCTCCCCATTTCACTTTACACCTGGTATGAATTCTGAAAATTTAGCAGAGAATTTTTTATGCTTTCTATAACAGTCAAGAAATACCACTGAGAGTTTCTACTGCTGGAAGAATAATTGATGGGTAGTTTTGCTGTTGCACTCTGAATGTACCACAGTGTTTATGCCAGGAAGATGAATCTCATGAGGTGATCCTGGAATGGATGCAAGTGAAAGTCTATTCCTGAAAAATGTTACTCTTCTCTGACACTGATTCTTGGATCCATTGCTATGACCAATTCTTTATGGAAGGCATGCTGCAGTCTGAAACTGCTCCTACCCAATGTTATTTTCTGCCTACTGCATTTCAAAGAGAGGTCCTATATCATGCCTCCTCCAGATCCACTTTGTTTCCTCCAACATGTGTTTCCCAACAACTTTCCTTGGTGCAAATAAGCAATTCTTAGTGATTTTGTTAGATAATCTAAACTAACACAGATGTTACTGACTGAGGCTCAAAACCCAGGTAGCAGGACATGCATTGGAAACTGGATACACCACTACCCTACAATTAAACGTTTGTCACCATAAGTAGTATAGAGTATCTAGAATAATATATTGTGTTTTTTTTTTTCTGATGATCTCACCAATTGCAACCTGGAACTGTGTTTCAGTGGGATGAGATGCCCTTTCAACTCCAACAATTCAGTAATTTAAAATATATGAGTATAGGCATCAGCATTAAACCCAAAGCAGAACAAAACAAAACAAACAAAAATCAAAACAACAACAAAAAAATAGACTTCTCACTTGGTGCTCTACAATAGAATAATGAAAAATTGAGTAGACTAAACAAACAGATATAAATGGGAGCCACAGAGGGTCCTACTGACATCTTTAAAGAAGATTTTTCTCTTGGAGTAGAAGAACAGCTTCTGCAGTAAATTCAGGGCTTGGCAATAGTTGTTGCAGACTTTGGAAGCTTCCTTCAGTTAGAACTTTTTTGCTAAAACCTAGACACTGATTCAGAAAATCTTGGGCCCTGAATCATGAGTTGGGATGTTTTCAAGGATGCTCATTTGCATAATTGATCTTACTGATGTTCCTTTATTGACAGAGACTAAAGAGACAAACACTCTACCCGTGATGTGTAAGGCTTAGATTTTTTGACCTTCTACATGGTACTGCATGGGAAACTTCCCCAGAAGTAAACAAATGCATCAGGGTAGCCCCAAATTCTTTAAGCAGTGAAGTTCATAGTCTGAGTTAGAACCTACCATAAGGATAGAACCACACATAAGGATAAACTGGTTATGGTAGGATTGAGAGGGAAAACCACTTGAAGAATGGCAAGAATTAAGTAGTATGTTCAGACAGATGAAGGCATGGACAACTATGATTGGATTTTTTTCGAATCAATTTTGTTTCAAATACAAAAAAAGAAAGAAAGCTTGAAACAAAATTGCAAAACACATCAATCAGGGGTCAACAATGGTACATACGTTGTACATTGTCTTCCCCAAATCATTCACTCAGAGAACAAGACATCTGCATTCAATCATTTGAACAGTACCAGAACAAACCTTTCTCTTCAATGAACTCAGAGAAATCAGTAATATAATTATATTAACTAACTTTTTATACACATACATATATACATATACCTATATATCCATATATATATATATATACACATACACATATATTGTTTCTTTAAGTTTCTCTCTCTAATGAGAGTGTATGATGTTTACACATGTGTATCTGATTTATTTCACTTATGAGTATGGTCTCAAGTTGCATGCAATTACATAAAAATTCTCAAGTTTATTCTCCTTTAATGTTGAGTAGTACTCCATTTTATAAAAATACTACATTTTTTAATTTATTCCTCTGTTGATGGTCATTTAGGTTCTTTTCAAGTTGTAGTTATTGTAGTATGCTGCTATAAACATTAGTGCATACATATCATCGTGGTAAGACGATAACCAGAAGGAGATTATCTGGGTCAAATCAGTCAAATGGAAACTCTAGTCATTTTTTTTTTTTTTTTTTTTTTTTTTTTAGGAATCTCCACACTGATTTCCACAGTGCTTGCAAATGTCTACACTCCTACTAAGAGTGTGGAAGGGTATTTTCCCTGCAGCCCCTCACCATTTGTTATCAGTTGATTTCTTGTAATAATCATTCTTTCAGGGGTATAGTGGAATCTCAGTGCTATTTTGATTTGTATCTCTTGAATGACCAGTGATGCTGAACATTTTTTCATGTATTTATTTGCTTTTGATATTTCTTTATCTGAGAAGTGTGTATTCATCTCAGATGCCCAATTTTGGATTGAGTCTTTAAATTTGGGTGGAATGATTTTTTGAGTTCTTCATATGTTTTTGACAGTAATCCTTTGAGGCACAGCTGGTGAACATATTCTCTCACATTGTGGGTCGTCTCTTCATTCTGCTGGTATTTTCTTTTACTGTGCAAAAGCTTTTAAACAGGATGAGATCCCAGTTGTTGACTCTTTATGATAGTTTCCATGCATTCAGGGTTTTGTTCATAAATGCTTTGTCTGTACGAATGTCTTCAAGAATTTTACCTACCCCATCTTCCAGCAGATTTAATATTTATGTTTTAATATTAAGATTTTTTTAATATATCAGTAACAGGGATCGAACTCATGACCATGCACTTGCAAGGCAGGCACTTATGCTGCTGAGCTAAATCCCCAGCCCTAATATTAAGATTTTTGATCTATTCCAATTTTATCTTAGTATATGGTGAAAGATATGGGTCCAATTTTAATGTTTGGCATGTGTAGAGCCAGTTTTACCAGCACCATTTATTAAAGATGCTATCTTTCTTCCAGTGAAAGTATTTGGCAACTTTGTCAAAGATAAGGTGGCTTAGTGTGTCTGGAGTTGTTTCTGCACCTTATAATATATTCCATTGGTTGTTGGGTCTCTATTTTTGCCAGTACTGCCCTGTTGTTGTCACAGTAGCTTTATAGCATAGTTTCAAGTCAGGGTTTGTGATGCCCTCTGTCCTCTCTTTGTTGCTCAGGATTGTTTTTGCTATCGTAGTTCCCTTCTGGTTCCATATGAATTTTAGGATTGTTTTGTTTATTTCTTTGAGATATGCTATTGTAATTTTGATAGGAATTGCATTGAATCTGTATAATAGTTTTGGAAGTATGGTCATTTTCAATATATTGTATCATCCTACCCAAGAGCATGGGATATTACTCCATTTTCTAATACCTTCTTCAGTCTTCTTTTTCAAAGTGCTATAGTTTTCATAATAGGTATCTTTTACATTCTTTGTCAGATTGATTCTTAGGTATTTCACTTTTGGGGGGGTGCTATTGTGAAAGGTGTTTCCTTGATTTCTCTCTCAGTGAGTTTATTATTCTTATACAGGAAGGGTATTGATTTTTGAATGTTGACTTTGTATTCATCTATGTTATTGAATTTGCTTATTAAATCTAGTAGTTTTTTGGTGGAGTTTTTAGGTCTTCAATGTAGAATATCATGTTGTGTAAATAACAATAGTTTAACTTCTTTCTTTCCTATCTTTATTCCCTTTATTTTTTGTCTTGTCTAATTGTTCTAGTTAAAGTTTCCAGGACAATGTGGAATAAGAGTGGCGACAGTAGAAATCATTGTTTTATTCCAGGTTTTAGAGAGGTAGTTTTCGGTTTATGTCCATTAAGTATAATGTTGACTATTGGTTTGTCATAGATGACTTTTATCAGATTGATAGTAAGACCATCTATTCCAATTTTATGGAGGTTTTTTTTTTTATCATGAATGGGGGCTCTACTTTTTCAAAAACTTTTTCTGCATCTATTGAAATGATCATATTATTTTGTCCTTGCCTCTGTTAATATGGTGAATATGCTTCCTTCCAGGAATGAATTTGAGAGTTTATTTTCCCTTTCAAATTCATAAAAGAGTTAGAGAAGTAGTAGTGCTAGGTCTTCTCTAAATTTCTTATAGAATTCAGCAGCGAATTTTACACCAGGGCAAGGACTTTCCTTTCTTGGTAGTTTTTTAATTACATCTTTGATTTCATTTATTTCTTTTGTAGCAGGGTTCAAACTCACAACCTCTTGCTTACCAGGCAAGCACTTCAGTTGCTGAGCTAAATAACTGGCCCTAATTTCATTGATTGATATTGGATTATTTAGGACTTTTATATATTCTTGATTGCACTTTGGTAATTCATATGTATCTGGAAATCTGTTCATTACTTCTGTATTTTCCATCTTACTAGAACACAAGTTTTCAAAGTAAGAATAGATGGTCTTCTGAATTTTTGCAAGGTCTGTTGTGATTTCACACTTTTCATTCCAAATTGCATGAATTTAAGTCTTTTCTTTTTTGATAAGTGTGTATAAATGCTTCTCAATTTGATTTAATTTTTCAAAGAACCAAATCTTTGGTTCATTGATTATTTGTATCGGTTATTAGTCTCCAGTGCATAAATTTCTGCTCTGCTCTTCATAATTTCTGCCTTTACATGGGCTTTCGGCATAGCCTGCTCTTCTTTTTCTAGAAGTTTCAGGTTCCCCTTTAAGCTGTTTATATGTGCTTGCTCTGTTTTCCTGATATATTTACTGCTACAAATTTCCCTTTAAGATTGCTTCCATTTTGTCCCATAAATTCTGGTGTGTTTTAGTGTCATTATCATTCAACTACAGTAAAAACTGTAGTTCTTTTCTTTAATTTCATCTGTGACCCATTGTTTGTTCAGTAGGATACTATTTAATTTTCATGTGTTTATGAAGTTCTTGTGGTTTCTTTTGCCAAGGATTTCTAATTTCATTGCACTATGATCTGAGACTATGCATTGGATAATTTTAGTTCCTTTGCATTTACTTAAGCATGTCCTATGAGCCATATATGGGCTATTTTGAATGTCCCATGTGCAGCTGAGAAGAATGTGTATTATGATGTGGGCTGGGAACACTATAGACATCCACTAAGTCCATTTGTTCAAGTTTGGTTTAGTTCTAATATTTCATTATTGATTTTTTGGTCTAATTGATCTTTCTTTTTCTGGAAGTGGGGTACTGATGTCTTCCAATACATTTGTATTATAGCTCATCTGATTTTGAACATCTGTTAGTAATTGTTTTGTACAGTTGCATGCACAGGCATTTGTTGCATATGTATTTGTGATTGTTATCTCTTCCTCTTGAACTGCTCCTTTATTAGTAGGTAGTGATCTTCTTCATCAGTGTTAAACAGCCTAGGCTTGAAATTCACTTTGACTACAAATAGAATAGCTACCCCCACTTTTTTGGGGGGGTGCCTGTCACATGCAGTATCGTATTCCATTTTTTGACTTCCAGTCTATCAATTTCTTTTTTAATTAAATGTGCTTCTTGTAAGCAGTATATTATTGGATCTTGTTTCTTGATCCATTCTGCCAATAGTGTCTTGATTGGTGAATTGATGCCATTAAAATTGATGGTTATAACTGATGTGTATTGAGTTATCCTTGTCATATTATTTTCCTGCTGTTGGCTCCCCCTCCCTCTTTTTTTTTTTTCCTTCAATTGTTTGCCTTCCCTGGTGGATTCCTTCTGTTGGGATTGATGGAGACGTGCTCCATATGATATCTTTCTAGAATGTCTTCAAAACATTATGGAGTACTGATTTGGTCATCATAAATTTCCTCAGATTTTCATTGCTATGGAATTATCTTATCCATCAATTTTAAAGGGTAATATTATGGAGTACATGAATCTGGGTTGAAAGTTGTTTTCCTTTAAAACATAGAGTAATTCACTCTAAGTTCTCTTTGGTTTCAGAGTTTGTGCTGAGAAGTCAGCTGTGTTTCTGATGGGCTTTCCTTTATAGATGATTTGTTTATTTTCTCTAACAGTTTATAAGATTGTATTCTTGTGTTGAATTTCGGAAATCTTCACTATGATGTGCCTGGCCACAGATTTTTTTTTTATGATGGCTAAATGGAGTTCTATATGCCTTATTGATCTATGTCAAATTCTTTTTCTCTACCAGAAAAATTTTATGCTATGATACCTGTGAATATTTTTAAACATCATTTGTTGTATCTCCTGATTTTTTATTGACTACAACTTATTGTGTTGGTCTCATCTAGCAGCTGCTGGATTGATTTCTCACATTCCCTTACTATTTTTGAGAAATCTTTCTTTTCCTGTCACTAACTTCAAGTCTGTCTTCAGTATCTGAGATCCTGTCCTCACGTTGGTCTAATATGCCTTGAATACTTTCAAGGGAGATTTTATTCTCCTGAAAACCCACTTGAATATGCTTTTTGGGTTGCATTTCTTTCCTATGTTGATCTTCCATAATTTTCTCAAGTTCATCTATTTTTTGTCTGTATCTGCTCTAATGTCCCTAAGCACGGTTTGTATTTTGATCACCTGTATAGTCATCTGAGAAATTATTTCTGATTTCTTTTTTTCCAGAGTTTCATTCAATTGCTTTGTTGTTATCACTTCAGAGAGGCTTGGTGCATGACTTTTGGATTATCTACTTCTTTGCCCCTTGGATTTGGCTTTGGTGAACTGGATGTTTAGGACTACATTTTGCTTAAGTATTTTCTCATTTTCTTTTCTCTATCATTTTATTTTAACTTCTGTTGTTATGTTTATAAGTTGCCTATGGTGGGCTGCTTTATTGCTGGCATTTAGCACCCTTAGGTGATGACTACTTCTCTGAGCAATCTTCCAGGTGTAGCTGGTTTTGGGGCATTTGGTCCATTTGAAAATCTTTCTTCTTCAGTTTATTGAATTGAGAAGTTGTTGCTTGTTTGGCCTTGTCCCTGGATATTTGACACTGTGCTACACTATTTTTTTGATCCTTAGTCAGTGTCAGTCATGGAATAACAGGACCAATAACTACTTAGAACAATTATGTCAATTATAGATATAGTGACACCAATATCATCAAACCCAACCTAGAAAATTGCAAACCGATCTAACCCTTAATTTGCCACTTTTAACCATATTTATATAACAAAATATAAAACAAACCAGAAAATTATATGAAGTATGTAAGACCTAAATGTGTCAATTTAAAGTTTAAAAATGGATTAAGGAGAAAACAGAGAAGTGGAAAAAGTGAAACAGATTAGAATTAAGGTTGGAAAGTAAAGAGGAATCACACTAACTTTGAGAAACTGTTACAGAAGACTGAAGGAAAAGAGAGATGGAAGAGGTAAAAGAAAGAACACAATAGAACCACACTCACAAAGAAGCTAGGAACCATGTTCACACATATAGAAAAACAATGAGAGACAAAGAGAAAAAAACGAGACAGAAAAATAAACAATCCACTTCCAGGATTGTCTCTGGTTTCAGCAATAGACAACCTGTGGAGAGAGAATCCCAAATCATGCTGATCTCTCTCAGCAAGCCAGCAGTAGCTTTTTGTTGGAGTGGTGAGTAATCTCAGCAGGCCTGCCTGGAGACCAGACTCACTGGGCTCATCACTGCCCAAGCGATTTCCACGGGTCTGAGGCCAACTACAAGCCTCTAGATGGAGTTGGCAGCAGTTCTGGGTTCTGAGCTCAATGTGATTGTATTTTGAGAGTAACTGAGCAAAAGAATATAAGTTTAAACCCAAGAATTTAAGAATGCATTAGCATAACATCTCTAACTAAAATTGGGATTGAATACCTTCAAAAGGACCCCAAGAATTAGGGCATATTCTCTGCTCAGTAACCCAGAGAAATGGCCTAAAGTAAGCAAAATTAAAATGCCCTGGGAGATAGTAGAGGAAAGAAAAAGGAAATTGAGGCAAACAGGCTGATTAAAATAGATTTATTATGTGAAATCACAGGGTCTAACATATGGTTATATTCTACAAGAATACCTAGAAGATCAGTTTGTTCATTAAAGACATCATGATTTTCAAGTGGAACTAGAATAGGACACCCAAAAGATCTTTTTGATAAACAAGGTAAGACAAAAGAAAATGTTGTCTCAGAGGTAGGCTATATAGCATCTGTTATGGTTTGTGTTCAGATTTGTGTCCCCTACAAGTGAGACTCATGCAGTCATGGATATGGCTGAATCCAGCATTTGTGATTGGTTCATTGCCTATCACTGGGATTGGTGGGGTGAGTGATACACTTGCCCAGGGGCAGAGCCAATACACAATTTAAGGGCAAGAAGAAGGTATGTCTTTGCGTTTTTTGCATAGTTCACTATTCTTATTTTATGGTAGCCATGAATAGCAGCCCTCCCTGCTATGCCACCCTGTCTTGGAGCCAGCTGAGTATAGACTGAAACCTCCAAACTTGTAAGAAATAAACCTTCTTTTCTGCAATTTTGGGTGTTGTTTAATTTTAACATGAGAGAAAAAACAACTAAGACAACATCCACTGGATGAGTAGATCAAAAACTAATACACAAAAGGTGTCAGCACTTTAATACCTGCAACTTAATGCAGGAATTATTATAACATGATAAAATTATGTAGCATGAAAAATTCCAAAACATAGTCAAGAAAATTTTATTAATACCAAAAAGAGTTGTGATTAATAAAACAGGGAATCCACAGGAGCAAAGAAGATGGGAGGGCAGAATGATGACTAATATTCACAATCTCCTGAAACTGTAAGAATCAGGACACAGGAACTGGACTAATGTTTACATTTGGAAGTTATTAATGGAACATGTGATCAGGTCCATATGAAGAAATATCACAACAAATAACAGAACACTGAATGTTGTGGTAATTCTTCCAGTGGTATACAGTGCACTAAGGAAATAGAAATATCCACACATTTGAAGATAGTAAGTCACAGGGTTTGAGTGTGACATGGCATTGATGATTGAAGAGCTACATAATCATCGCTGACCCTAAGAGTAGGGACTTACTCAGAGCAGGAGATAAATGTTGATTGACTTAAATCTAACTCGGAATACTCCACAGAATTTGTGGATTCATCTAGTATTTGTTTCCAAGTCCTCAAATATAAAACTGTACTTTAGTTGGCAGGTAGAATAATATCAATGTTGCATCCTTGTCTGGTGGAGTAAGGACAATAAAAAAGGCCAATTTACAATCTCTTATAATGCCATCCTTCCACCAACGAAGATAATAAATCAAAACTGATACATGTCCTCAGATGTCAGACATTATTATTACTTTCAATATATAAAGCATGAAGGAGAAGTAGCCCTTATTATATCCACATTTAATTCACTAAGCTACACCTGAAGAATCCCAGATAAATCTGTAAAATGACTTAAAACTACTGCAGGATTAGTGGAGTGAGTGGGCGCTTCAGTTATGGCTGCTTTACTACCTAAGGCATCACTGGAAAAGACTGACCAAGTCACAGGCACGTGGGAGGAGGCACTGTCTTGAACAATGCTTTCCTTTCTATTTCAGTAATAACAGAAGATAAGACAAATTTCAAATTCATATGAGAATATAAAGAATATTTATTTAAAGCATTGCTTTGGGAGTACATTAATTACCTTATCCTCCATCATAACTTCTGTGACAATTTTTCTGGGCAATATTATAGATTATCTCATGGACTCATCACATCAATGAAATTATGTGGGTCAGACATTATGAGCAAAATTTTATGTGACTGAAAAACATAGCTATAGATATGTGTTATAGATTGGTATGGAGATTCCTCAAAAATTAAAAATAGAAATTCCATTTTGACCCAGATACAACTCTTCTGGGTATTTTCCAAAAAGAGTTAAAGATATCATATTACAGTGATACATACATGTCCATGTTCATAGCAGCACAGTTTATAACAGTTGATATGCATCCAGAAGAGCAACACCTGAATTATAAGGTGAATCTCCAGGGTGTGATTTAGAAATACAGTATATATTTAAATATAAAACAACTTAAAATTAAAGCCAAACTGCCTTTAATCATATTCAAATTACTCCCCCTTCCTTTGAACACACTCATTCCATCATTCTTGCCACCTTCTGAGCAGTTCTGGAAGTTCTCTTTCATGAGTGTCTTTAGTTGTACTGTTGTAGATGCCTCAAAGTCCTGAATTAACTGGAAGAATTTTTTCTGTCATTGTCATTTTGATTTGGAGGAAGAGCCACAAGTTCAGTGTTGGAGCTAGTGAATAGGCTAGAAGGGAAGACACCCACAACTGTTGCTCTTCCCAAAGAACTCTATATAGGAAGCTTGCTGAGGTTCAAGATAGTTTCAACCAGATGTTTCATTGTTACAGTCAAAACTGTTCACGTAACATATAAGATTGTATCGTGTATACATCTACCCTGTCTGAACATCATTCACTTCTATTAGTTTCTGATATTAATGTACATAATTTTTAGGTTTCTTATTAGATAGTTCACTCTCAAACTACTTATTCTCATTTTCTATTTGCAAATCTATCCTGGTCTTTTATTCTGAAATAGTATAAAATAGTTGAGTTAGGAATTTTTAAAAAGAATTATTACTCTATATTCTCTGTATGGGTCCATTCTATTGTATAAACCTTTGAAAACATAGTTTTGTGTCATGCCTCTAGAAAACTGGGAACTTTGGTCCATTTTTATCTTGAAAACCTGGATTTTACTGACAATCCAACTACACGTGGAAGCAAACTCCTCTAAGAAGCTCTCGATAAGAACTCAGCCATCCACCATGTTGATTGTCTTGCTAAAACAGAGCCTGAGAAAACAGCTTGACCAACATTTCTCCTGACCTATAAAATTGTATAATATAAAGTATTATTTGTGATAATATACTGTGGCAGCAGTAAAAAACTAGCTTTAACACCTTTTTTCCCACCTCAGGCAAATTTAATCATCTGCTTCTCTGTGTAACCTGTGTATTACCTTCATGAGTTTACTATTTTATTAGACTTTATAACTTTAGAAAAATACCCATCACCTTTCTGAACTAGTCTGTGAGATCCTCAAGGGTCTCATTTATCTTTAAGTTTCTTATATCTAGAAGAGTAGTTCAACTTCAGAAATAAATAAAGCATAATGTATTTAGTACTGCCATAAATGACAGTTCACCAACACTTAAGGATTTAAATGCACTGTAAGTGTTGAACGTGTAAGCAATTTTATTTACATACATATTGCAAAATGCTCTGTCTTTGTTTTAAATGACTTGGTGAAATATTTTTATTCAAATTACATGGGTTTTGCCAATAAACTCCAAAGAACTCTGGAAATATTTTTTAGAAATATGTTTCTTAAAACATTTAATGCCTTTATATTTCTCTCTATATTCCTCTTTGTGCTTCCCCAAAGAATAATCACATTTCATAGTTCCAACAGAGCTTTTAACACTTTCCACTGTAGTGTTAATCTTGAAGAAATAATCTTGAAGAATATTTCACAATGGTTTCCACAGTTGACAATATGCTAGTATCATACAGATTGCATACCATGATTAATTTCTGCTGAAATCTCAAAAATAAATCAGAATTTCTAACTCACACTCTCAACTAGTCTTGGAAACACTTTGCTAAGCTTCTTGGCTTTGATTTTCTGTATTTACTGGGATGTTTGGATTTTGCAATCATGTGTAGTACATAAAATTTAAGCAACGTGACCTTCACATCAGTTTTTCATACAGAATTCATAGCCTCATATTTGAAAAATGATTCAATAAACAAGAGTAAACCACTATTTTGCCTTCCATAATTTATCGATAGTTAATAATTGTGATAATTAACTGAATGTGTCAATGTAAGAAACCCCCAACTGAATTAGTTCTGGATGTGGCTGAGGAGATTTATTGAGGAAAGAAGACCCATCCTAGGGAAGGTTGTCACCTTTAGGTGACAAGGGGAACCAAAGGGAAATGAGAAGGAAGCCTCACTTGTGTTTCTTCAGAGAAGTGTCAGTCTTCACCTATACCTTGCATGGTGTTCCCTGGCTTTCTGTGCAGACCCTTCAGCTTTGCATTGTAAACCCTTCGGCTTCCTGACACAAGCTTGCCCAGGACACTATAATGAGCTCCAGAGCTTTGACGCACCCTTCAGCTCCCCAGGATGTAGACAGCCCTTGTGCACTCTTCCACATCTCATCTGCAGGCCACTCTTGTCAATTCTTACATATCTGTATATCTTCATTAAATCTGTTTTCTCTAGTAAGCAGTGACTGACACAACAACTTTCCTGGAATATCACATGACCCTATTACAGATAACGTTTTCTCAGGACATTGAAGTTTTCTCAGGGCACTCTGAAGATCAGAACATCTGAAACCATTTGTGACACATGTGCCATATGTTATTATCCTGTAAATATTATTTCAAAAGATAATGACTTAAATGCACTATTTTCTTAATGCTACTGTCAGACAAGAACTCTGAGAAGACTTGGGAAGAATGATTTTCTGTTTTATGTGGTATCACTGGTAGACATTCAGCTGGCTGACAGACTAGTCTGGAGAGGACAATACAATTTCTCCTGCCTGTCTGGTGCTTTGGCAAGGATGACTGGCAGGCTGGTCTTGGCTAATGCTATTTACTTGGATGTCTATAGTATATTGCTTCATTGTGGCTGTCCGAGGTGATGGAGGGTCAGAAGTCTGGTAGCAGCTATTCCAGTAAGCAAACAGAAACTGCATGGCCTTCTGAAATTCTTATAACATACATCTTTTGTGATCTATTGGATGAGATAGCCAGAAGCTCACCCACATTCAAGGTTAGGGTGTATTCTATGAGAATACCATCAGAGAATTCATAATTATGATTTGACACATAGTAACATTCTGGGAGACATTCATGTATTTGGTAAATAATCTATTTCTAATAAAGGCAGTATTTGAGCTGAAACTGTAAAATGTCTGCAATGGAAAAAAATTTTTCTTCAGTTATTTCAGGTGTTTAACTTACAAACTCAGACTACACCTGAGAGACTTCGTCAAGTATTCATGTTACCCTAGACTACTGCAACATAAGGCTGAAAAAATAAGAAGAAGAACTTGAGTTACAAAAGTCACCCAAAATTTAGAAATGAGCAGATTTTACTCTGTGTTCTTTCATCATGGCTTTGTAGTTGAATTTTTGATTTAGTTTGTCTTGACTTGGTTCTTATATGGCCTTGTAGGAATAGATTTAGCTTAGAGAGATTTATCTAGCAGAGATACAAGTCATGTCTTTGGATGGAGATGATAATCTCAACCATAAGACATTATTGTATCTAATCTAACAATTTTTCTTAGCGTTCTTTTATTAAATTGCCCCCAAATAGCCAGCTTCTCAGATTTTTCTGTGTGTGCATATTTAGTAAATTTGATTGCTAGTCTTATTACATAATGAATTGAGTCATACCAGAAGATCATTTTGTATTTGCAGGACAGTCAAAATATTACTGCTTTTGAAACTGTACTTTCATTATACCTCTGCAAGGAGACAGAAACATCGAACCAAGCAACTGCTACAAAAATAAGTTATCACATAACTATTTCATGAGAAAGAAAAAAACAGACATTCTATTTTTAAATAATCTCTTGGTCTCCCCATCATAGTGATGAGTCAAAGAAAAACCAAAAAGGCTAAATAAATGCACATTAGAAATATCTGAACTGCTGTTGACAACTCAGAAAATGTCAAGTCTCAACCTTCATTCTAGGAAAAAGGACTAGATCTCTGTAGCAGTTGTTGAGGACAGTTTGGAATGGTAGTCATAAGTCAGAAATGCAAAGATTGATGTTAAGTGCTAATAGTGCCTTGAAAAATTGTGTTATGCTTAATAAAAATACTGATTTTTTTTGTATTTTAGGAAGCCTCATTACATAAAGACCACTTATTAAATGGCTTTTATTTTTCTTTTGCTTCTTTTAATATGTAAAAGCAAGTTTACAGACACAATTTTCTGACACGTCTTGAGTTCTGTTTTAACTTTACCACAGAAATATGACAGGCAAACAACTTTATATTCTTATGCTGGACAGATCATTAGAAAATGCTCATAAGTTAAATAGTTAATATAGATACAAAAAGGGCAGAATTTGGCCAAGATTATTTTGATAGTGAGTAGACTAAAGAACTGTAAGACTTTAACAATATGATTCAGTGTCATTAGGCTGGGTAGAAAATAACAGATGTCTGTTTAACCCTGGTATGTTGCTCTTCGTCACTACAAATGCTAAAGCTGACCCTTGATTACCTTAATAAGTTCATTTATAGTTTTTCAAAAATTCATTGATTGCATATTATTGACTTTTGTTTTGGAAATTACATTGTTAAAGTGGTGACTTCTTGGACTGTATGTGTATCAAATTTGGACACAGTGCTTAATACTTTGCTTAAGAGTAATTATGAAACAAACAAGCAAACAGACACCAAAAAGTAGGTCTTCCCTAACATACCACATAAGAATGTTAACAATAGCACCAGCGTGCGTCAGATGTAAACAACACTGATAACAAAAATTTGGGCATGCACACACAAGCACCAACAATCTATTTTACAGCATTAAGGTAATACAAACAGTTATTTGATAAGAAATAGTTCTTGATTCCTCTCCCAAGAATTTCAAGATATCCAAACAGCATAAAGTATTTATTTAGTCCACCAATAGAGTCTACAAAAGTGTCCTAACTTGATTCCTATTCTCGTAGATATCAAATGCCCTCGTCTCCTTTTCCAGTTTGCTGATTCTCAAATTCCAAATTCTCTAGTTTCCAATATCTGTTTCATATATTACAGTCTCTGCCAACTGTTCCCTGGTCCTCTAGTCTCAGACAATTTCCTCCTGTATGTGTCTCTTGGCAAATTTGCACATATATTTTTAAAGGCAAGTGTCACTTGCTACCATTTATTAAGTGTATTTACACCTTTCCTTCCTTATTGGACAACTTGCCCATGTTATATAAAAAGCATTTCATTCTCCAAACAACAGAATTTTAATTTTGATTTGTTGTCTAAATCAGTACTTTGCAACCATGTGATATAATTAAGATTTTGCAGAAGACATAAGACATTCAGAATTCAGTAAGGATGCTATAAGATATTTGCTTTCCGTCTGTACCACAAAATTGAGTTAGAGACTTGTCTGCTCTTTCCGGATTACAGATGACAACAGCCTTGAAAAGCTAAAAGTGACAGTCGAAGGATGGAAGCCCTTAGTCCTAAAAACTCTTGATAGCATTTCTTACTCACAGGTCAGAGGGCCAAGACTTAATTCCCTTTTACAATCACATGTCTCAGAAACAATGGCATCTTTTAAGCAAGCAGTAGTATTTTTTCTTGCTGACATACCCTAGGCTAAAGTTTCAAAAGCTCAGGCCAGCAGATTATCTATGCCTCATTACCATTTAAATATGCTTATCAATGAGAATTAGCATGTAATTTGAATTACAACACCTACCTCCTGCTTCTTAGAAACTGAGTCCTCCAGGCTCTTAGTAGTGATCTTACATTGTCCAGAGAAGATTCCTCTTCTCCTCTCCAAGTTGGAAGCATGTATGTCCCTCTGTTTTAGTGCAAGAACTTAGATGAACCCATTGGTTCTTGATCAGGCTACCTTTCTTCTACAGCCAGCATAACTTGTTACCTTGTTTTGAAAAATGTGATATAGCAGCCACTTTAATAGTTATATTTTATATCTATCATATTTCATTATCTTTATATAGATCATAACCTCAACAAATTGCCCTACTTATATAGTAAGATAGTAAAGAAATATTTTGTTGTATTCACTTGTGGTTTCAAGTAACTGAAATTATATGCTTCATAGCTACAAGGAATTTTCAATTGAAAGCTCAGTTTGTTATTTAACATAATCATAATATAATATACAAATTTATTTTGCTTAATAACCAGTAATTATTTTGGCTCTAAAGTAAATGCAACTCTACTGACACAATTTTGATAGAATTGGAAAGAAAAAATTAGCATTATATAGTCATAAATTATTCTGTAGGATCTAGAGTTTATAAAATATTTCTCACCTATATTCTAATATGTAATTTTTGGTTCCATCATATAATTTTCATGGAAAAATATAATTTTTTATTGAATTTTCTAGTTCTTTGAATAGTCCATGTCTATTTGAATATGTAAACCTAAGACTTCAAAGTTGATATTTTAATTTCACTGCACTGTCATTGTCCCTGAATCATAGTTAACAATCAGCATATGTACTGAATGAATCTAAAATGATGTAATAACCCTAAATGAGGGGGTTTTAAATACCTATTTCAATTGCCTGTATATCATACATATAAAATAAACATAACATACTTATAAAATGTGAGATTGTTTTGAATGCAAACCCTTAGAAAAAGTTCCATAGCCTAACTTTCAGGTTGCTGCAAGCAGCAATCCAGATGCTTCTTGCAGATTTTTAAAAATGAAATAGATAAAATGGCTGAAAATGGTATAATTTATATAGATATGGTAGATATTTATAGGTGAATTAACTTTCAATTTTGAAATAACTGTAACTTTAGAAACAAAGAAAAATGTATAAAGTTGTTTGTTCATATGATTGTTTCTGTTTTTCTTTTCATTTAGAAAATGGTGTCCAATTTAGTCTTTTTCATAGTCTTGTATATGTAAGAATTTGTAGTATTTATAGGGAGGTTCAAAGAGGTAAGAAACAGCAACACCTAAAAGATGAAATTCAGAAGAATTATTCATATCTTTCTGATAAAACTCACCTTAGTGAGTAAGAATAGTATCCATTTTTCTAATTGTATTTACTCATTTTTCTGTGTGTATTTATGCCCATTGGAATTGTTATTTCCTGAATGTTGCCTGAGGATCATGGCTTGTTTTCATGTTTAGGCTGGAATAATTATCAAGAAATCCTTCAGTCTTGATTTAAATCCCGTCTAATTTGGAAACTTAATTTAAATATGATATGTTCAGTATGGCCTTCTAAAATTTTATTAGCTATATGAATTTTTTATTCTTCTAATGTACCATATTAAAATGCATTTTTTGCATTTAATGCAAAAATGCATTAAAATGCAATTTTGATGATGTGATAATTGTCTATTTAAGGCTTCTGTATCAGAAACATTGTCTCCCATCTTGGACTATAGTCTCACTGATTATTCAGTTTGCCTCACATGCCCAACCCAAAGACATCTATTTTGTCTCACGGATTCAGAAGGTTCAGTCCACATTTGCCCAGATTCAACATAGAATGCCATGGCCTAGGAATACTGCTCAAAACATGGCACCCAGGAAGCAAAGGGAGGAAAAAAGAACCAAAGAGCAAGCTCACCTCTCCGAAAGATTACCTCCAATGAGCTGCCTCTTCCAACCAGGCCCGTCCTCCCGATAGCATGCTTGGCTACTGTTTTATCAATGCTAAATAAAGTACCCATATGTTGTAATCAATTTTAACACACCCCCCCCATGAACATATTAAACTTTTGGGGGACATTTTAGTTCTAAACTTTAATACATCCTGGGGGAGGTGTACACTGGTCACATTTTTTAAAATATATATTTCTCAGGTTTGGTTGACAAATATCATTTTTGAAAGAGTTAATAGGAATAAAATTTATGCCCCATAATATCTAAGTTGGTTTCTGAACATTCAGTCTAATCAATTGTGAGAGAGAGAGAGGGAGACAGAGAGAGAGAGAGAGGAGACAGAGAAAAAGATAGACAGACAAACAGAAAATCTATACCCCTGACTTTGTTTAACTATCTTACATTGTATTGTTCTGGAAATAGAGTTTATGCCAGCAGGTTAAAGTTTTAAATTATTAGAAATAATTGTTATTCTACAAAACTCCCATATGTAAGGTCAGAACAATAAAATTATTTGTGTTTGAATTCATATTCAAATTAAAGTCATTTATTATGTATGTAGCCTATACTCTGAAAGTGCTGAATATAGTACTTAGTCAGCTGGAGCTCTAACCCAATTTACTTCCTTACCAGTAATCATTCTGGAAGTAGCACAGTACCTGGGGACTCATTGTGTGAACCAAAAATAAACTTTGTTGCTTTATTTTAAAACTCAATCTGAAAACACAGTCACTAATTTCATAGTTCTTATTTTCCTTCTGTATTTCTATAGCCCACAGAAAATTTTACAGTAAATTATTAGCTAATGGTATCGAGTAAATTATTAATCTAAATGATTGTGAAAAACTATCCCCAGTGACAAACAGTGGAAAATCCATTGAGGTGTAAACTGATGCAGCTAAATGTTTATTTTTTCTTCTAACAAAATATATAACACTTTAAGATATCTTTAGCTAACCCTTAACATGGATGACGTTTGTGATTTAGTATGTTTAAGTTTCTTTACTTTTTGCTTAAATACCCTCTATAAGTTTGGGGGTTTGATCTACTTAAAGATATACTATTTTATTGTTAGCATATGATTATTGTTTGTCCAGAGTGATGCCACTGATGTATTAGTGAGAATCTAGATAAATTTATGTAAACTGTGGTGCAAAGAAGGAAATTTTATGTAAATTGCAGGTTTTGAAATATTTATTTAAAGTCAAATTAAAGGAGAGGGCAGAAAAGGGGAAAGAAAATGAGTTAAAATGAACAAATAAGCATGAAAGATAAATTAGTAAAGTAATTGTTTCATTTAAAAATTTCACCCAACTAAAATGAAAATATCTGTATGTTAATCTGTGGTTTCCTTTTCTTTCTAAATATGTTGAATGTTTAAAATATTATTCAGCCAGTAACTTAATTATTTTAATCACATCACTTTGAAACCATAATATCACTACATTCTGTAATTCGATAGTTAAACACATCTTAATTTTTTTAGTTTAGATTTCAAAATAAAATATACAGTAAGCAAATAATGGCATAAAAACAAACAAAATGACCATGTGGTTATAGATAAATACACTTTTTTTCGACATATAATACATTTAGAGGAAAAAATGATGAAAACTGTTAGATATTATTTCTATGAGTTAAATTCCAAAAGATGGTAAAAATGCATTAGTGCACATGATGTTTTCCAAATATGTATAAGAGAAACAATATTATCTTCTTTAACTCATTTTATTAACTTTTAGTTTATCCTGATTTTCCAGTGATAAGCAGCTGCATGACAAATGCCTAGTATTTTTTCCTTTCAATATTGATTTGATCAAGCTTTCACATATGTAAAAATTTAGTAATTGAATTTCAATACATTAATTTATTTGATATAACTCTTCTATGTACTTGAAAACTCATTTCTTTCTTCAGGTAATCTAAGCGTGCAACAGACATAAGAAAATCCAAATCTATTAAATATAACATTATTTCCCTAGCAAGTAATGACTTCTTTTAAGGTTTTGGTTTTAATTTTTGCATATTTTTTCCAAGTCATCTAGATATATAGTAATGGATAGATCTGTGGACTTAATTTTTCCCTTACACTAGCATATAAATGTGTATATATATATATATATATATATATATATATATATATATAATATATTTAAATTCCATACTGTTTTTATTTTGATACAGTAATTAGCTATATTTTCTTATATCTGCCTGTACTTAGTAAATTCTTTCAAAATTCACTGAAATGGATTCAGCGATGTAAAAAGCCTGAAAATCATCACTGCTGCTCATCACAAGAAAAAAAAAAGAGAGAGAGAAAGATGGAATTTGACAACTTTCCTTAGATCAACCAGAGAATTTGGTCAAAGGCAACCTATTATGTCCAAAACTGGAAATACAGATACACAGGTATAGAGATACACAGTTTATCAGAACAGACATCTATGAAGAGAAACCACATTTGAAGCCAGATGAGAATTACTATTATATTTTGATTATATAAGATTAAAAAATCTCAGGAAAACCAGGCATGGTTGTTGCCCGTTTGTAATTCCAGCACTGTGAGAGACTGATGCAAGAGGACAGCAAATCTAAGCCCATGTTGGACATGTTAACTTAGGAACCCCATCTCGATAATACAGTAAAAACTAAAAATGAGGTGTGCATCTGCCAGCACAGTGAGAAGCCCCTGGGCTCATTCGCAATACTGGAAGACATTTTCAAGACAGTCTGTTCTTTAAGAAGTCTCCACAACTCTTGTGTATTGTGCTGGATTTTCACAAGGCAAATCAAAGGAAAGTACTGTCTGCCATGTTTCTCTTATCCTTAATAAAGCCTGAACCTCAGGAAAATGATTTTTAGCAGAGGCTGAATGGACCTTGCTCAAGCAAAAGAAATTCCTGATCCTATCCACTGTAGCCATCCATGTGGGGAACCAAAGTACAAATCCACCTGCCTCTGTTTTTATTCCAGCTAAGGAGAAACAACAACAGCTACAGCAAAATGCTAGGATCATAATTTAAGAACCACTCATGAAGGTGCAGATTCACTAAGGGACAGAGACGTAAGAGTAAATAACACTCGCCCTCAATCCACATATTGCACCGTTTATGTTAACAACAGGAGATTAAAACTAAAAAAAAATCAAGTTATTTAAAAAGAAATTTATATAGAAACACAGTGATAAATGAAAGACAAGACAAAGGCATCATCGAAAATGTTCGGCTTTGGTATCTGTGCCTACAACAAATAATAAATTATCTCCTGGTCAAAAGAAACAACGCAACACATGAAAGGCATCTAAAGATACCTCTCTCCTTTCTTCCAAATACAACATGTCTTGATTTCAACAACAACAAAGAAATTTCAGGACATGCAAACACACACACACATACACACACATGTACCACAATTTAAAAAAAACAGTTAATGTTAAGATCCAGACTCAAACTTGCAGAGATTTCAGTATTAAAAGATTGAAAATTTGCTTTAACTAATTTCAATTAACTTGCCACAGGTACCCATGGAAAAAGAGAACTGTATGGAATAACAAGTAGGTAACATAAGCAAGAAATGCTATCTTAGCTCATTTTCTTTGCTTATAACTGAATGTAACTGACTGGGTAATTTATGAAGAAAAGCAGTTCCACTCACATTTCCCAAAGTTCTGGAAGATGGGAAATACAAGGGCGTCATCATTGTGAAGTCTTCTGAGAACCTCCATCTTGTATCAGAAATTGGAAGAAAGTGAATGAATCAACACGGATATGCAAAAAACAATGTGAGAGCCAGAGGCACTTTTACAACAACCCACTCTCACCTTAACTAACCAATGCGCATAGCGATAGCGTTGTTAGTGTGTTCACAAAGGTTCTGTCCTCATGAGCAAATCAGTTCTCATTAGGTTTACCCCTCATTACTGGTACATTGGGGATCAAGCTTCCAACACACGGATGTGGAAAACACAGCCAAGTTATAGCCATTGGAAATTTTAAGAATAGTATCAAAATATATGCTGGAAATAAAAAATACTGCAGCTGAAATGAAAAATGCTTTTAATGGGTTCGTCAGTACACTGAAAAAGGTCAAGGAAATGCCAATTAATTGAACACAGGTTAAGAGAAACTTTCATAACTTAAATGCAAACAGGAAAAAAATTAAAACTAGAACAAAATATTCAAGAGTTATGAAAATAATTATACAAATTGTAATATGTGCATTACAGAATCATAGGGAAAAGAAACTAAAGCAATGTGCATTTAAAGTGATAATAGCTTAGATTTTTTTCAAAATTAATAGAACCAAGCTGCAGATCCAGGAAGCAATACAAAGAATAAATATCAAAAGATGAGTAAAGAGCAAAGATAAAGAAATAATTCTGAAAAATGCCAGAGAAAGAAAACCTTGCTTATATAATATCATGAATATGTATTGAAGTGAATTTCTCCTTAGCAATCATGCAAATCAGAAGAGTAAAAGCATTTAATATGCTGAATCTACACTTCATTTATATCATTTTGCAATACTAGTTTAAAGATATCTATTATCTGGCAAAAGTTAGTTTACTCTCCATCTCATTTTTTTCTCATTCTTTTGTGAATCACTTTAATTTTCTTAGCTATCATTACTTTAAACTCTTTCCAGTTGACAAATTAGAATAAATATACAATGCATATTGTATGTATACATTAACACATGCATTTATTCAAACCCATTACTATTTCCTTATGTAAACATTAGTGTCTATATTAAATTAAATTGTGTTTATAATGATATGTGCACCTAATTGAGGACCACATACATTATTTTAGTATATTCTCTTTGCTTTTCTTTAAAGCTTGTTCCAAAATTGACAAGCCCAGTTTCCATTATTTCCCATTTTTTTTTTTTTTTGTACTGGGGATTGAACTCAGTGCCTTGCACTTGCACACGAGACGCTTATGCCTCTGAGCTAAATCCCCAGCCCTTATTTACCAACTTAAAAATCTATTGATCCATGATAGATATCATTACTCTGTATCCATGAAGGAAACAACTTTATCAACTGGATAACAATTCCTTTTACTTTCTTTTTATAGAGTTTGCTAATTTCCAAAATTATATATCGCAGCACTCTTTTCCTTTGGTCTATTCACTAAGGTTATTTCATATGTACACCTATGTTAATAGCAGTATTTATTTACAATATATTTTTATTTTGTCATATTTTCCTTTGCATTGTGTAACTTAAGTGGTATTGACCTAACTTGAATTTGTTAAGATTAATTTCTGTGCTACAGATTTTTATGGATTTTATAATAAAATTTCTCATGTAGTCATGAATATAACACCACACAGGCTAATTTCACCACCCTAAAACTCCCTTCTGTTTCATGTACCTTTCTCTGACCTTAATGCTTCGGTAACTACCGAACTTTGTTTCCCATGATCTCCTTCATTTTTTCTTTCCTAGAAGCTCATATAGAAATATTTATTATGTAGGAGGTGTTGTTCTTTCACTTCTTAATATAAAGGGGAACCTTCATGACTATTCATGGCTTACTGGTTCATTTTTTAAAATTGTGTATAGTATGTTCATGTATGGACATGTCTCAGTTTATCTATTTTCCCATTGACAGTTATTTTGCTTGCTTCCAATTTTTAGTAATTATGTGTAGAGTTGCTATGGATATGTTGTGAAGTTCTTTGTGAAGATACATTAATCATGTGAAACCTTTTGCCACCAAACAGCATAATGACTATTGAATGTTATTACTAATTTTTAGAAGTGCTTACAGAAAGTATAAAAATGTATTTTGAACATTGTGCTAATTTTCACAGAAATGTATAATATACACTGAATCTTTTGAAATATTTATATAATACTTGTTTTATCAGTGTAAAATAATTAGCACTTTAGATTCATTTGAATATAAATTATACTGTACTTCTTAAAAAATTATTTGAAAACACTTTTTAAAAATATCTAATGATTTAAAGCTTGTTGTAACAGTAAGAATGATATATGATTGAATTTAACATGGTAGACACAAGGAAAATGGTTGGGTCAGGCTTCTTTTAGAGCTGCCAGTTTCAAACACATGAAGTTATTACAACCAAGGTCTACAAAAGTCGTAAAGAAGCAGACTTGAGAAAAATGAAAGGAGCCTGTGAAAGTTACTATCTATTTGTTTACTGGGAAGAGGTTGGGGAATGATCACTGACCTCTAAGTAACTCATCTTTCACTTCTGAATGAGCTCCTGGCTGTAATTGATGGCATCTCTTGAAATGGCTGCGATCATTAGGGCTCCAGTGACTGAATTAAAAGAAAATGAAGGATGCAGATGGCTGTAATAAAGCAGGAAAATGCATTTCTTCCTGGTGACAGATACAACTGATCATTTTACAAGGAAGCACTTTACTAAAAGTGCTTCAGCTACGTAGTTCTCAGGGAAAATGAAGAGTAATGTAAAAATTGGACAAGATGAAACTAGCTGTTTCATTTCAGATATTGACTTCATAAGTCACTTTCAATAAATCTGCTGCTTATTGTACCTAAGACAGCAGCTTGTTAATGTTATGAAGGTGCTACAAAATGTTCTCTTTGGTTAGCAATCTTTGATTATCACATGATAAAATGAAGTTTATTTAAAATTTGCTTTTGCATATGTTTTCCAGTACTAACTTGTGAACTCTTAGGCATGATTTATTTAAAACATTTATTGTTAAAACAACCAAAGGTCAGCAAACTCTGTCTATAATTGGCTAGAATATATGCATTTGTGGTCCTTTTGGACTATACAGTCTCTCTTATAATGGTTCAGCAGCATGAGAAAAACTTCCAGAGAAAATGGTAAAAGAATGGATATGAATTTATTTAAAGTAATCAAGAACAAATACATATGGCCTACATATTGAAATGCGTGTGTTACTGATTTTTAAAATGTCTCCAGAACACCAGATAATGTTATGAATATGTGTAATTAGAAATGTTAACACGAGATGAGGTTAACATTTGCTAATTGGTGGAGTTAGGGATTGCAAGGAAAATGATTACATACAGGACACATAATTTACAGAATTATTTTATAATAGTCACTCAAAGAGTTACGTATAAGAAGTACAGGAGGTCTGTCCACACACTAAAACCCAAGGGATCCAGTTGCGAGCCTGATCCCACAGCAGTGTCCTGAATGAGCCCAGCTAAAGACATAGAGCCCACGACAATGCCTCCCACAAGTCCAACTGGAGGCCTAGAGCCCATGACAATGATTCACCTAAGTCTGTATTACAGATCTGCGCTGGGAAAGCCCAAAGGTCAGTAGTGGAAACTAGACAGTTTGTGCCAGTAGGATGAAGGATGTGTGCCAGCAGGCTCAGAGTTCTGCACTGGAGCCAGGAAGAGGTCCTCAAAATAAGGACCAAGGCTCCCCTGCAAATTGTCTCAGCCAGCCTCAGCAACAATGAGGTCTCGCACTCCCCCAACAATGAGAACAACCAAGTTCACATCAGGAAGCCAGAGTGACAAGCTTCTCTGGAGACTGAAGAGCACATCTTCCCCTCTGAAGCCAGGAAGCAGTAAAGACCAGAGCTCCTCCAACGTGAACTGCAGCTGTTCTCAGTGACAAGGTCCCAAGCTCCTCTGACACCGAGAATGGCCAAGTTCACATCAGGAAAGAAACTTGACAAGCTCCTCCAGGAGAATCAACAGCAACAGGAGAACTAACAATGCCATGAAAAACCAACAACACTACCACTTCCTCTCTAGT
>PVJX010003761.1:0-91739 GCA_004027295.1 Dolichotis patagonum
AAGTTACAAAATTAAAACATACAAAGTACACATTCAAACAATGAGACTATTAACAGTGCTGCTCCACAATTTAACAAAAACAGTAATATGATCATCCATCTTACACACTTAAACACATTCAGTTATATCCTTTAGAGCACTTCCTTTTCCTGTCTTTTTTACAGTAGCAATTACACATTTGGGTTTTATTACTCCTACATTTCTTATTACTTTTTACACTAGAGACACAATGTGATATTTATAAATATAACTCTTATTTATTTCACTAATGAGGATAGTCTCAAGTTGTCTCCATTTACTTATGAAGGCCTCAAGATCATCCTTCTTCATAGCTGAGTAATATTCCATCGTATAAAAATACCACATCTTTTTCATCCACTCTGCGGTTGATTGGCATGAAGATATATAAATGTCAAATAAATACATCAAGAAATGTTCACCATCCCTGGTCATTCAAGAAATACAAATTAAAACAGCATTGAGATTTCATCTCACTCTGGAAAGAATAGCTGCCATCGAGAAACCAACTGATAACGAATGTTGGTGAGGCTGTGGGGAAAAAGGAACACTGCTCCGCTGTTGGTGGGAGTGTAGACTGGTGCAACCACTATGGAAATCAGTATGGAGAATTCTCAGAAGACTAGGACTGGAAGCTGCATTCAACCCAGCTATTCCCCTCCTGGATATTTTCCCAGAAAAACTGAAAAGCTCATATCACAGTGATACATGTGCACCCATGTTCATAGCAGCACAATTTGTAATAGCTAAATCTTGGAAACAGTCATCCTGATTCTTGATGCTTCTGCCAGGAAGCAGCCCCCGTCGCATCTTGGGGGACGGCTGAGCATGCTCACTCCTGATGAGTTGTGGTGGCCACCGTAAAGACAGCATCTTCTGCATTTTCAGCGTCACCTTCCTGGCCCTGGCTGCACACCGGTGGGCTTCCAGTTCGCCAGTCACGGCTGTGGCTTTCTGCCTGCTCACTTTGCCCACCAGCTGCTTGCCAGCTCCAGCTCTGGTCTGGGCGAGAGGGCCAGGAGGGCTCTTCCTTCATCCCACTTCAGCCTCAGTCTTCTGTGGAGCGGGCCGGCTCTGCCTTGGGGAGAACCAGTGAGCTTTCCCGGCATCCAGCAGAGTCCAAAGCCTACCTCTCCACTGCAGCAAAGAGCATCTCTAGATGCTGCCCATCAAACTGAGGGGAGTCCTCAGGGCACTTTTGCCTCCTTGCTCGGTTAACCGTAACAGCTGTAGCTCTTAATGCCTTCCATGACATTTTCTCTGTTCAAATCACCATGTGGTTTTTGTCTCCTGACCTTGACCTGTGCAGCTCACAGGGGACGAGTCCCATTGGTGTGGCCCGAGATCGGTTTGGCTGCGTTTTTGATGCTGAGTTCAATGCCATGTTGTGGTTTGCAACAGGAAGCAAAGTCTCCGGTCTATGACAGCATGCAGTCACTTGACTGTCCCCCGTGGCCGAACGTGATGAAATGCCAACTGCAGATACTCGCCGGAAGCTCACGTGGCCACTGCGCTTTACCACTATGGCAGTGATGGTGACTGTGGGGACTTGGGGTGGTATGAGTCCTTCTTCACACACCTGAGCAATTGCAGAAAGAAAATGACCAATTTTGATCCTTTTCCTATCAGCATGTCACAGATTGGGGGTGAGAGAGCTTCCAAAACAACCCCCAGACTTGTGCTTGCTCCCTATAGCCACCGGGCTGGTATTGCTAACAGTCGGTATAGAATTGACTGTGCAAGTGGCTGACTTACAGTGGCAACTGAGCCTCAGATCTTTCCAAGTCTCTCACAGAAAATCCCGGCAGGTTCCAGGTAGAACTGGCTGACACCCAAAAAGACGGGAACTGTGCGGATGTAGACAAACAAATGCCTATCAAACATGAGCGACAGTGGATTCTGTGGGCGCTTAGTCAGGAAAGGTATGAGGTTAGCCTGGGCCCAATTCACTGATATTACTGAGTGTTCTGGGTAATGTATTAGCCCATGCATACAAATGTGGCTTTAATAGGCAGCTTGGACTGTCAGCTGTCACTGTGTCTCAATAATGGTTTATATTAGAGGCCGGTGACCTTCTGTCCATGGGTCAGCTTCCTGCACTTGTAATGTTTTATTGGAAACAGTCATATTTCATTATTTAAGTACTATCTGTGGCTGTTTGTTATGCAGGACACCCAGTTATCCAACATTCCACAAACATCACACAGTCTGCTATACTGACCACTTTACATTGGTTAGATCATGGGAGAAGAAAACAACACGTATTTTGCATGCCTTAAAAGCACATATGTGAGCTGGTGGGTAGAGATAAACTCCCTTAGACTCAGAAGTCTTTTTCTAAACTATTATAAACTAGGTGAGATTATCCCCTCTAAGGTAAAAGAGAAGTCAGTGAAGTTTGCATTACCTAGGGGAAAAAAGTGGTGAAAAATTTGGTGGGCCATTTTGGAGGTACTTTATGACACATTTGAAAGTCACCTCTAAAGCTACCAGATTCTAGCATGAAAAAGTGAAGTAGAAGACTCATCAGCAAGTGCAGGGAAGACTTGCTCTGATACGTGTGCCCGTGGTCCAACAGACCCAAGGAGGTTTGAGACATTCACAGAAAACAGAAATTATATAAACCTCTGGAAATTGCCTGTACCAGAGTCACAACATAGACTTCTAGAATGTGGGAGCAAATCTTTGCTGTCATTTCGAATTATTGTCCTTTTCAAAAGTAGCCTTTGGCTTGCTACTGGCTGTGGTAGAGGCTGACTATTTAGGACAGTTTGCATGAGACGCAAGCTTGCCAATGAGCTAAGCATTCCTGATATTTCTCCCCATAATGTTGATCACGCACAGTGGAAACTTAACAACAGCTGAAATTGCATATGGTGGAAAAGACTTGGACAGGTGCAAATGGAGCAAGTGTGTGATCAGACTATTCCAAAGCTGACTCCTGGCATCTTGTTTTCTCCTTGCCCCCAGTCTATGGGCTTCCTGGGGTGTTTTGTATGATGAGTTAATCAAAGAAGAGACCATCCAAGGCTGGTTCACAGATGTGTTCACTTGTTCTGCTGGAACCGCACAAAATCAGGTGGCTGAGGCATTGTGGCCTTGTCGAGGGGGTAGAAGGTGAAGGAAACCTTCTCGGTGGGTAGAACTGAGAGCCACCCGTGTGGCTGTCTGCTGTGACAGCAGTGAGGATGCATCGGTTCGTGAAGAGCTGGGAAGGTTTGGCTGGAAAAGCATGGGATTGAAAAACGTGTGCTGAGAAAGTTGGAGGAAGAGTGTGTGAAGGATCCGCTTGGAAGTGGATTATTTCCCACCTGATCAGTGAGTGGCCTCAACAAGGGCCTCTGCGAACGGCAGAGATAGCCTTTAATCACCAGGCGCAGGAGACACCAGAGCACAGGAGAAGCATTTTGGTTTCCATGTTTCAAAGAGCTCCTCACCTACCCCAGAGAATCAAGAGCCCCATGGACAGGAAGAGGGGACACAACTGTGTCGCTTTCTTCCCGTGTCTGCAGGCAGAGGCTCCTGTCTTGGCTGTCCCAGGTGAATTCTCAGCATCCCCAAACGCCTCCTCACGCAGTTCCCTAGTCCAGGAAGCCAGCAGGAGAGGAGTCCCGTGGCGAGGAGCTCCTTGGCTTTTCATCCCCATCTCCCCACCCACCAGTGAGGACTGCAGCTCTCCAGGGTGGAGAGGTATGCAGGTCTCCGTAGAAACGCTTCCCCGGGAAGGTAGCCGCTTTCAATGGACAGAAGCAGCTGGACCTGTGAGTCCAGAGAAGGAGCTGGCTGGGTGGAGGAGGAGGGAGCAGGGGCCTTGGGAGGGTAGGAAAGGGCTGCACCAGGGGCTGAGGGTGGCCCAGGCTTGAGGAGTGCGTGACAAGGATGAGGAAAGGGTGACCACAGAGGCGGACTTGGACACAGGTAAGAGGAAAGGTACACGCAGGTCAGGGATCCCCAGAGGCCCGGACAGCTCCAGGCCTGGTGTGTGAGGTGTGGCCTCAGCCTGAGGGGACTGTGCTGCCTCCTTCCTGCCCCCGACGTGTGCGAAGCCTTCTCCTGGTGCTTGGCTCCCCAGGCCCACACATGGACGGGCGGGCGCACAACAGTGAGTGGATCAAAGAGAATTAGACCTCAGTGACCACAACTGCTAATTAGGCTCCTCCTCGTCCATTCTAGCTCTCGGTTGAGGGCCAGATCCTTTGTCCAAGGGGACTGGAAGGGGACATCTGTCCCTTCAAGGGAGATGTGCTCCTGCCTATGAGGTCTGGCCCACACAAACACGATGTCGTCACTCACTGTATTTTGACAAGATGCAGTTGAGTCCCGACCACAGCTCGGCCTTGGGCCGTTGTCTCCCTGGGGGATCTGGCCCCTCCTGCCTGCAGGTCAGATGAGTGACTGAGGCAGGAAGTAGGTGAACACCGATTGGATGAATGCATGAATACAGAGAGTAGGTGAATGTTTGATGGATGAGTGAATGAGGGCAGAAAACAGGTGACCATTTGATTGACGAATGGATGGATGGATGGATGGAGGAAGGAAGGAATGGATCCGAAAGGCAGATCTAGAGTCAAAAAATGCAGGTAAAAATGACATATTTTGGCTGATATAAAACTTATTAAAGATGAATATCAGTTAATTAATCAGTGTCTTTTTAAAGAAATAGTCTTCCCACCCCTGGGGTGAACAGAATGATTTCCTCCTAGGAACATCACCACTGGCCACTTCTGCCTCAGCACACATGCTGAGCTGACACACAGATTGAAGCAGATGAAGCTACGATACAAGCAGGTGGCATCCACTTGGGGCAGTGTCACCCCACATATCAGAGCAGGGAAATATGTACTTCTTTATGGAATTCAGTTCTGAACTCCTTGGGTTTTACGACGCTGTTCTATCAGGCACCTTAAGTACAGATAGGTAGAAAGAAATAAACGAAGACACAGGAAGCTTGGACGATTGCCCCACGGCTATACTGGCTATGTCATAGATGATAAAATAAAGATGAAATATCCCTTATTATTTGTGAGTTTGCTAAATCTATCAGAAGTATTTAATTACAGCTATAAAAGTTGTCATCAAAATGGCCTACCCTAATGTGAACATAAAAAGATGACGAAAGTGCATGAAGTCTCCATTAGTTAATTAAGATTTCTTGATTTAATGAAGAGACGCATCACTGTGCTAGATTAAGTCAATACAGTATGCCCGGTAGTTTATGGATTAAACTCCCCAAATAAAAATGACTTGAAAGAAAAACGTTATTTCTTTGTCTCGCTCGTTCACTCAGTGCCCTCACTACTGTTAGCAATCACCTATGCGGTCACATGCCAGAGGGGAAGGTGCAGTGCCATGAGGGGATGCAGTACATGCTGTAGCATGTGTTGGTGGCCAGCTACTCCTGTGCACAGCCATGGTACGCCCAGCGGAGGATGGTTCCAGCCCAAAGGCCCTTGCAATCTACGTCTGCACAGGCATCGCTGCAGTAGCGGTGCCAGATATCTGACCTATCTGGGTGGACGATCTGGGAGCCGCTGACAGCTGTGTGTTGCTGGAGCCCAAGGGGGAACAGTGAGGAGGATTTGCTGCCTTTCTCCCCTGCTGCTGTGAGCTCATCCACTACCGTGACCCGGGGCAGGACTCCGTGCTCCTTGGACAGTGCATCTAAATGTCCTTGATAGAGGAGGCTCGCTGTCCACGGAGCTACTGCCCTGCAGACTCCCAAACTATGTGACAATAAATGACCACCAGTGACCAGCACGTGGAGTGCTGAGTGACGTAACTAGTGTGTGGTGGCTGTCACAGTTTTACTTAGGCTTGTGTGAGTACATTTATTTATTTATGGCACTGGGGGTTGAACCTGGGTCCTTTGTACTGAGCTGCTTTCCCAGCCCTTTTAATTTAATTTAATTTAATTTAATTTAATTTAATTTAATTTAATTTTATATTTTTTGAGACAGAATCTCAGTAAGTTGCTAAGTTGTAGAGACTGGGCTAGAACTTGTGATCCTCCTGCCTCAGCCTCCCAGAGTGCAAAGATGACAGAGGTGCACCACCATGCCCGGCTTGTGAGTGCATTCTGCAATGCTCTCATGGTGGTGACACTGCCTGAAGGTGCGTTTCTCAGACTGCATCTCTCGTTAAGCAGTGCGTGACTATACTTGGGCCGAGTCGCGGTTGTGCACGCTGAGCGGAAATCTCTCCTGGATGTAATCTCCTGATCCCTCTGTCTCGTTCTCCTCTCCACTTCACAAAGCTCTCTCTTTCCTTTCCTTTCCTTTCCTTTCCTTTCCTTTCCTTTCCTTTCCTTTCCTTTCCTTTCCTTTCCTTTCCTTTCCTTCAGTGTCTTCAATGCCAAGACCTAATCTGACTCTCAGCACCAGGGCAGCTGGCCAAGTCCATCATGGAGGGACTGGGGGATGTGTGAGGGGACGTGCTCAGAGCTGGAGACCTGGGGGGAGAGTGCCACCTCCTCCAGAGGCCCAGGACTGCCGCTTCCAGCTCTGAGCACTTGGAAGGCTCAGGCAGTATTTTGCACTGTTGAAGAAGAACTTAGTGGTGAAGACAGTGAGCAGACTTTACTGAGGGACGAGGGCATAACTGCTGTCCGTGTGAGAACCACGGCCAGAGGGGTTTTGAGTAGGATGAGTGTGGAAACTCAGCTCTAAACATGGATGGTCAGTGATATCTGTGCACCCATGTTTATAGCAGCACAATTTGTAATAGCCAGATCCTGGAAACAACCTAAGTGCCCATCAACTGAGGAATGGATAAAAAAAGTCGTGGTATTTTTATACAATGGAGTACTACTCAGCTATAAAGAATGATCACATTGAGATATTTATAAATATATGGACACGACTTGAGACCATTCTCTTAAGCGAAATAAACCAGACTCACATGTGTAAATACCGTATAGTCTCCCTAGTATGAGAGTTGATAAGAGTATATAAGACTTTATGGTAAGCATGAGTCTCCATCTCATAGCTTTGAAGCCTTTCAATGTTTTCAATCATCAGTTGGAATGGTTTTATTCTGTTTTGTTTGACTATATCACGCGTGATGATATGAACAGCTGTTTTGAAGAAAACAAAACATTATGACAGCTATTGATGATTTAATATCATCCTTCTTAGAAGTCCTACCATGCTTCTATTCTTCTACTACCATTGGTTCTATCACATTGTGTCTTATTGGGATTTGTATATGTGTGATAGTTTAAACAAAATTTTCTTTCGAAAATGAGATATTATAGTACCCATTGATCATTCTCTGTTATTTGGTTCAGAAAGCCCTGTAATTCTTTCACTCTTTGAATGGCTTTATACTATTTTGTTATGTTTGATATTATTGTATTTGAAACTACGCTCAACTATAGCAGAGAAAGAGATATTGTGATAGCTACTGTTAATGTCCGGTTGTCTTAATGTTAAGTATTGTGTTGCCTATGTTGTCCTGTTCTCATCTGCTCTGTACTGCCCTCTTTTGTTTTACTCTCTTTAAAATAAAATTAAAAAAAAAAACATGGATGGCGTCTCTCATTCATCTCTCACCAATACAGCCCTGGCTCTGGACCTGGCACTCAGCACATTGTCCCTTCTGCTGCCCAGGCAGGACTGTCAATAGACGGTTCATCTTTTTTTAAAGACAGGATCTTGCTATGTAGTTCAGGCTGGCCTTGAACTCATTATGTAGCCCAGGCTGGTTCTGAACTCACAGAGACCTTCCTGCCTCAGTCTGGCAAGTGCTGGGATTATAGGCATGCGCCTCCACACCCAGCTCAGTAGTTTTTACTCTCCTGGATTTCTGCGTGGAATATTTTACAGACCACTGTTCTTTTCTATGCTGAGCATTCATGGTTTGCTTTAGCTCTTCTAGTTTTTCTATCAGTGTCTTCTTTAAACTCACTGATCATTCATTTTATTAGGATCATTATCTCTTTAATTATATCTGCTTTTAATTCACCACATGTCTTATTGATCTGTTTTGTTGCCTCCACTGTTAGACTTTCTTTGGCTGTGTGGAGGGAGCAGGGAGGGATGGGGGGAAGGAGACAAACAAAAAGAATGAAGATATGTTGTATACACATATAAACTTCTCACCAAATGGTTAATCTTCGTGTACTGAAAATGTACTAATAAAAATACAGGGGAAAACAAAAAAATGGCATTCCAAAGAGAACTAAAGGACTAACAGAGGGAGCAGGAGTTCATATTTCAAAGAAAAACAAACAAATTCTATCTGAGGTTTAAGCAAAAGAAAGAACAGACAAGGAGGAGTTTATAGTCAGGGACAGAATGGGGAGTGGCAGGTGGAGGACACAAAGGGGACACAAGGCAGAGGGTGGAGATGTTGAACGGGTCCAGCAAGGTCCTGCTGGAAGCCGGCCAGGGTGTAAACCTCCCCTGGGCAGCGAGGAGGCAGGGCTGCTGCACTAGAAATAGACGGCAATCAGACATCGGGTGAGGGGCTGTGGTTAAACAGATTCCATGGGTTCTTGCTAAAATCAGACAACGCAGAAACAGATATGACAGTCCAAATGCCAGGCTGAGAATCCAGAGAATTCCAGAGCCTGGGTTTGATCAAGGTGAGAATCTGAGAATTTCCTCCTGACAAATGGGATTTCTTAGACAGTGGGGATCACACACCCAGGCCCATGTGCCTGATTTCCAGGAAGCTTAACTCCCGGCAAGTGCTAGGAAAGCTTGTGTTCCCCCCATACCCTTCCTTGTCAATAATTGCTGGAGTCTTCTCTTTGATCCAGCCTTAACAGTCACAGGAAGGGACATGTCTGGGTGTGTCACTTTTTGTGTGGAAACATCTCCACATCCTGCCACTCTCATATCCTTTTTCCTAACCTGCTTACTATCCAGCAGCTTCTCAGTGGGTTCCTTCATCTTCCCTCTGATCCCTGAATACAATAAATAAATAAAGAGATAAAACTAGGTCCTCCAGCCACATGAGATCTCTGTGAGGGTCATACCTTCCTGTCAGCACGTCCTGCTGCCTCTGCCTGGAATGGCCGCCCTCATCTGCCATCCCTCTGGGCAATAATCAGGGCAAATTCCTTGACTTTCCATCAACCTTTCCCTGCCTGGGCCAGTTTCCAACGGTCTCAGCTTCTTTCTTCAGTGCCAGGACACAGCCTGTTCCCGCCACCCACAATTTAAAGGTAGAGGTTTACTTTGGCTCACGGTTTGTAGCGTTTCAGTCCATATTGGCTCCAAGGCAGAAGAGCATGGTTGAAGGGACTGGGCAGAAGGGAACTGCTCACATCATGGCTACCAGGAAGCAGAGCGCAGCATGGGAAGATGCTGGAAGGCAGAAGGACCCTTCCAGTTGGTGGTCCCTTCCACTATGGGTGGTCACCCATAGTGACCACCACTTTTGGCCAGACCCTGCCTCCTCATAGCGGTTAGCTCTAAGCCTCCGTCATGCAGTCCTCTTCCAAAAGCCCAGCCTATGTGTGCACGAGGCCCCTTGGGGTTATCTAGAGCTGTACCATAGCACTATCCTTCCAGCTGTGTCACTTTGTGTTTATTGCCATCATAATTGAACGGTATCTTTATGCCCTCCCAAGCCACATGTGGAAGCTTTGATTTTCCTAACCACATTCTTGGCCACCAAGACATGGTCTAAGATAAGTGAGTCAGTAGCCGTCCACCTAGTCCATCAGTCAACACTGCCCAGGAGGAAACAGTGCCCTGGAGACTTCCTGCCTTTACCCTGAGTCGACCTTCACCACTTCCGACCATGCGGATTCAGAGCCACACTTCTGATAGCCCCCTGGGCAGGGTGTGCAGAGAACTGCAGTCCATGGGCAGCTCCTCGCTGCCCCAGGCTCAGAAACACGCCCAGCACAGGCAGTTTGGGTCCAAACGCCACGCACGGCTGCTTCTCAGACAACTCAACTGTGTCTGAGGCTAGAATGGGAAATTTATTAAAAACACTGGCAAAGTCTGTCAAAGTGAGACCTTTCATTTCCATAATTCCTACCATCTGTAACATCTTATGTTACATAAGATCCCCAATTACCAGTAGCTGTGTTAATCCATCATCTGTCTTAAATATTTTTAGATATTCTTTATATACTCTGCTTAGCTCTCCTTGCTGTTTCCCTAACGGTATGTTCCCCACTTGTCATGGTTAATTGCGTGCTGGCTTTATCTAAGAGTGGGACTATCCAAAATCTCTGGAGAATGGTTTTGGAGATGTGCAAGAGTCTAAAACCCAGAGGAAAAATGACAAGGCTGTTAACTGAGGGGAAGCAGTCCAATTTTCCCCTCTCGTCACATATTACAAATATAGTTTTTACAGGGTGGTCATGTCTAGATAAGGAGTTTCTGTATCAGGTCAGTGTTATTATTTGTAATAATGGGAAAAATACAATATGTTTTGAGGAAATTACTAATGCACCTGCTTTCAGAATGCGTCTACTGCATCTAAATTAATTCTTAGTTACCTTGTATTGATGCTAAAGGGTTATTTACTTGTCTTCAAGTGCCAGATGCACAGAAGGAAACTCTTAGTTGATAGGAAGAAGATCCAGGGATGGGGGAGGAGAAGGGAGGAGAGCAAAGGGAGGTGACACACACCTGCCACCCCCACACCCAAGAGGCTGAGGCAGGAGGATTGCCGAGAGTCTGGGGCCAGCCTGGGCTACATAATGAGTTCAAGGCCAGCCCGGACAATGTAGCGAGGCTCTATCTCTAACAACAAAAACAAAAACAAACAAAAACCTCAGCACATTCCAAGAGACATTTCTCAACCTGACATCTACATAGTGGCATCTACGTGAAACCTGCAAAGAAGCTGCCGCTTATGACTGGGGACTAGAGGAGAATATTGCTCTCTTCTCCTCAACGCTGTGCAGACAGTGGCAGTGTTAAGGCAAATAAAAAGGGATTAAGATTGAAAAAAATAAGTAAAGTTGTCATTATTCACAGACCATTTCTGTGGAATGCTTTATACATTTAAGAGGAGCCAAACAAGTGGAGAGATTTACTATATTCATGGATCAGGAGTCAACATCGTTAACATGTGGGTTCTTTGTAAACTGATGTATCTAGATCTATGTCTGTATCTCTACAGATAGATATATATGTGTACATATCCATCCTAAGCAGCTTCAATCAAAGTCTGTCACTATAAGATTGTTTTGGTAGAATTGCTTAGCTAATTGTAAAATTCATATGGGAACAGAAAGACCTAAAGTTGCCAAATCTAACTTGAGAAATACAAAATCAAAGAATTTGTATTATCTGAGTTTAAGATTACTATACAGAAAATAAATACAAATTAGAAAATTTAAAATGCATAGAGGACCATATGGAAGACTCCCCTTGAACAAAGACCGATTATCTCCACTTTGGCTACACCTGGCCCTGTCTCCGTGTACTGACAGGTACGGAGCTGGCTAAGCCATTTCCTTTCCCCTTCAGTTGGCTCTAAGCCATGTTAATAGGGCTGGTTGAGGTGCTGATGCATAATCTTTGAAACTAGGTGACAGTCACTGTTTCCCTGCCTTGTGACTCCCAAAAACACATGGTTGAGTGCAGTGGGATAAAGAGCCACAGCTCCAGGGCTGTCAACCGAATTTAGGTCTAAAGATAGGAGGCGCCACCCCAGAACGTTAGATGCCACCTCAGTTGTGTTATGCAGATCGGTCTTTCTGCACGCCCTCCACCCTGCATGTTGCAGAGGTGATCCCAGGCCTCCTACCCAGCCCAGCTCACGGCTCTCACGTACTTCCCACCACTCTCAGTCACTCACCCTCAAGCCACTCCCCTCTTCACGAAGTACTAGAATCTGGGTTAGGCCCTGGGTCCAGGCCTTTGCTCTGGTGACCCACCATCTTGGCTGGACTCAGGACCTCCTTGGTCCCCATAGCTATCAAGATGGCCTAGTGTCTTTATTCTCACCACGACTTGCACTGGGAGTGGTCGATTGGGATTAGTTTACTGGAATTCCAGTCACTTTTCCATGGGACTATAAATACGTGCTCCATGGACTGCAATGGGAAAGGCTTTGTATAAAAATGTACCTAATATAATGTGAAATTATTTGGTTAATTTGATTATAAATCCAAATGTAAAATCTAAAATGCTAAAGCTTTTAGAAGAAAAGCTCAAAGAATAAGGGTGTGACTTTGAGTTAGATAACATTTCTTACATGAAATGCCAACTGCATCCTCCATAGCAGAAAAGGAACTGATAAATCGGACTCGATCAAATTCTCTTTTTTTCTAAAGCTGCTGTAAAGAAATGACCAAAATAAACTGGGAACAGACATTTGAAAGTCACATGACTGATGTCCTAGCCCTTTCCTTGTTGCTGGGTCAAACTGCCTGACATATACAACTTAAGGAAGGAGAGGTTTATTTTAACTCACTTTGTAAATTTATTTATTCAGGTTTTTTTTTTAAAGAAAAAAAAGCACAGAAAAGTTAGAAAGCAATCAGGCAAACAAACAAATAAAAACAACAAAAGCCAAATGATAACAACAACAACAGCAGCATAATGATACAGGATTTCAAAGTAGGATGATAGGAATTTAACAATGGTTGTTATATTACATACTGCTATTTCAGAGTAGTTTTCAGGTAAATATCATTTTGTCTCGCTAGTGTAAGAAACTGAAAGTAAATGAGATCCAAAAGTGATAATAGATATAGTGAAGGGAAAGGAACTGCTCAAAAGGAAATCACATTGTTTGATCAATTTTGCAAGCCCGCATCTGCTATCCTGAGCAATTATTTAGGTTCTTTGAGATGAGGTCTTGTTCTGTAATTCAGGCTGGCCTTGAAATCACTATGTAGCCCAGGCTGGGCTTGAACTCCTGGCAACCCTCCTGCCTCAGCATCCTGAGTGCTGGGATTTACAGGAGTGTAACACCTCTCCCCACCTGGCTCACATTTTAAAAGCTTCAGTCTTTGTGGGTTGGTGGAAGGGCCTGGGCAGAGGAAATCTGCTCACCTCATGGCAGACAGGAAGCAGAGAGGCCAAGGAAGGAGTTGGGAGGGAGATGAACCTTTCTGGATCACAGCCTCAGTGGCCCACTCTTTAGACCAGGCGGCCTCCTACAAGCCCTGTAACCCAACAGCCTTTGGGAGGGCTTGTCTGTGACTGCGTGAGGCCTTAGAGAGACACCCAGATGTTAACAGTGATGACTACTAGAGGACTCATATCTACAACACACAAATCTCAACACTCAATAACATCTTCACGGCTACTTGAAAACATTCATTCTAGTCTGTTTCTTCCTGACCAGTTTCAACAATTTTCAGTTTTCTAAGAAAATGCCTTTCATCTACTGTTTCAAATCACATTAAAAATCCTTTTCCATAACACTTTCCTGGGTCATTTATCTCTGCTTCCCCTATAGTTTTGTCCTCACTTAAAAATTTAATATTGTTTAAATTAGTGTCTGTAATTTTGTTTGAAAACTTGGCCACTGTTTTGTCATATTTATTCGTCTGTCATAAATGATTTGGGAATATGAAAAAAAAAGAAAATATAACAAGGAAAAAAAAGTCAAAGATCTAAACAGACCTTTCCCCAAACAAGAAATATGGGTGAGAAATAAAACACATGCAAATATTTTAACATAATTAGGTTTTATAGAATTGCTAAATAAAACCAAAACAAGACACCTTCCACTCCAAGCTATTGGAATGCGTAAGTTTCAAAAAGCTATTTGCACCATTTGTTGGTAAGGATTTGCAGGCATCTGGAATAATCACACAGTGTTGATATCAATTTTAACCATTTTGGAAAAGAGTTTGATGACTTCTTAAAATGTTGAAATATATAATTCACTCATGACACTCATAGATAAAGCATAACAGAAATCCCCCCTCCCAGCCAGTATGCTTTAGTTTGTTAGTTGTGCAGGTGACAGTTCCTGTTCCAGATTCTGTTGTTCCTGCCTTTTAGAAATGGCTGCTCACTGTTATGCACAGCTGATCACTATGTGCACATTGTAGGAACCAATCTTCAGTGGACAAGCCATTCTGCTTCTGTACTTCCTGCTTGCTTATCCCATATAAGCCCTAGACCACCAGAGATCAGGACCTGATATCTTGGGAATGATCCTAGTCAGTGCGTATCAATGTAAAATGAATCTGACTTCAAATCCTGGGTTAAGTTTTGGTGTTTCTGTTTGCAATAGCAAAAGGAAGTTTTATGTCTATGCAAAAACTTGTGAATGGATTCTCATGACAGTTTTATTTGTGAAAGCCAGGAAAATTGTAAGTTTAAAGATCAGATTACCAGACGTATAAAAATTGGTCTACACATAGATTTCAAGGTATTTATGGTGAGTGAACTAAATCAATAATAAAAAGAATATATATTGTATGATTCTATTTGCAAAAATTCTAGACAATATAACTGAATCTATAGTCAGACCTTTGATGGCTGTGGGTGGAGGGGGCGGGAAGTATAAAGGGCCAGTATTGGATTTGGCCTGCATGCTGGCTGTGGTGATGGTTACACAGAATGTGTGTGTGGGTGTGCAAATGTCAAACCCAACAAAAACATACTGTAAATAGGTATGGTCTATTGTAAACCAACAAACCTCAGTAGAGATGTTTAAAAACCCAACTAAGTTGGCTAATTACACGGAAACATTAATTTTTCCCATTGTGCATGTATGTGTGTAAATACACATTCACTCCCAGACATCCTACATCCATGTGCAGACACACACTGACCTGGAAAGACATGCATCATAAATTTTGTGTGAAAAAATTTATGTATTTATACATAATGTAAAGGTTAAATGTATTTATAATGTGGCCCTACAGTATTTTCAAAAAATAAAATATTATTCTATGTAGACAACAAAAATAATGAATCAGGATGCCAAAATATGAAAGATAAATTTTAAAAAGTGACCTAGAATGGGAAACAGCTATTTTTTAGAGTGATGTCTTCCATGAGTCACTTACATCAAGACCAAGGCTAGGTTTTCCAGGGCTTTGGAGTGGGACTCGCCCTTGAAGATGTCTTCAGTAGTGTCTCCCACTGGCCAACTGACTAACCCCCCATTACCTTATTTTGCGCAATAGTTGTTTGTCATTGTTGACCAATGAACTCTGAAGATGTTTGGGTTTCACAGACCAACAAAGAGAACTGTTCTCCAAAGAAGGGCTCTATCTACAGTGAAACCGTAGGCCCTTGAGCACTAGCATGTTTGTGTTTCTCCCCCTCATTAGTACAATCTCTCCATCCTTGGGCCACCATTCCAGATGCCATGGCACCTGCAAATGTGCCCATTTCACACAATAATAATTGCACTGGACTGGGACACCGTGACACACAATTTATGCAGTGTTCCAGTTCTGAGAGTCTTAGTGTGACCCAGGTAGCTTTCTGCATTTAAGGGCACTCAAACTGCCTCCACTTTCCCACCCCTGTGCTTTGGTGGGGCCAGGAAGTTTGGTGATAAACATGTGACTCGGTCTCCTTATTCTTCCTTACCCACATGCATCACTGAGGCCTGCGTTAGTTTGAACATCCTGGGGAATTTCAAGTAGAATTAGCATTATTAGCCACATAGAAATGTGAAAGAACAATTTTATGTTAGAGAACTGAAAACAAGTTTTGTAACTGTTAAAATAATTCTCTGTTGTCACTCGAGCTAAGTTACCTCACCAGGTGAGCCACGGATAACAGTTGTTTTTTTTCTAAACTAAAACCTCGGTATTGAGGTTTAATTGCAGTGTAGGCACTTTGAGACAAATAAGTGCTTTTGGGTTGCAGTTTGGGGGTGCAGTCTCTAAAACATTTGCCATCACTGCAGTTAGCTCACCCAAGGAGATTCATAAAGTATTAAAAACTTTGGTATAAAAAGAATAAATAAATAAGCTCTTACAGTTTGTCTTACAAATATTTGAAATCGACCACTCTCCCTCATGCAAGAGCATTAACATCTTTGAGAGCACGTTTTGTGACTCTGGCTAAAGATGAAAATGGAGTCCAAAGCACATCACAGCAACGTGTGTGTGGCTGTGTGGAGGATGGGTTGAAAGAGGGGCAGGGAAGGCTGGAGGTCTGGGGAAAGATGAAGACGCAAATCGGCTGTGGACAAGTTGGTATACTGAGAGCTCTTTAGAAAGCGTGCATATTAAAATTTAATAATCACCTGGAAGCATGGTTCTTAGGCATAAAGAGGCTTTTGCATGAATTTGGCTTGAGTCTACAAACACCATGCTTGCATATGAACACTCAACATGTTTCCTGGACCTTGCTAAAGCTACTTTCTGCCTTGCTGTGTGATATCCAGAAATTCCATAAAGAAGAAAAATGTTCTTCCTAGTGACTTGATTTTTAGAAGGAACATATTATCTTTGATAACTAGAATTTTGGAGACAAAGTGGAACCCACTAATAAAGCTTGTGGATTGCAGAAAGATGACCCCCCCCCCAACAGTTAGAGTAAGCACTGCGGGTGCTATCCAGGGTGCTGAAGCAATTTGTCTTCTGACTGCAACACTGCTTCTGTTGCTCTTCTGCCTTTGACTGGTCAGACTCGGCATTCTGACAGCGTAGCAGCCTTGAGCTATACCTAGCGAGACCTCCTGTGATTAACTTGCTGCCCGCCTGCCCTTGTCAGGACTAGCTGACTCCGACTTTTGATGGAGAACAGTCTGGTTTCTCGTCTGAACTTCTGGTGGACCAGCCACAAGCTGCAAGCTCTCTGTTTCCACAGAGGTTAAACATACCTTGACAGGTAAGTAAACATTTTTCCAGGAATACAGTTGGCATCCAGGGGAGCAGATAATTTGTTCCTGTGGATAGATGCTGAGCTGAAGAAATTATTTCCACACAGCCAGGTTTCAGGAATTGAAAGTCTCACCTTTTCAGAAGGCTTCTACTGGCCCCCAGCCTAGACTGAGACCAGATCTCTGCCCCCTAGGAATTCAAAATCTGGTGGAGGAAGAAAACATGTATTTCCAAGTCCAGCACAATGGCCTATATTTGGTAGAAAATACATTAAGTACATTAGAGATCCAGAAGAGACAGTTTTACGTGGGTCGGAGGTAGTTAGGGAAATATCTAAGGGGAGGGTGGGAGAATACTGACCTGGATGGACAGGTGGATTTTCGGTGCAAAGAAGATGGTGCCCATCAAGGAGAGCACTGTGGGAGTAAAAACGCCTGGGGCACGTTTGGAAGATGGCGAATGTCTGGTTCAGCCTAGGGCCCTCTGACCTTCCCACACATGGTCTATCTCACCCTCCCCACCCACGTTCCCATACACCACCGCCATCCTGTGTACTTCCCATGTGGTTGCATAATTTCTCTCACCCAATTAGCGATAATCATGCCTCAGATAAACCTCATTGGCTACAAAGCTGCCACTGAACAAAGCTATTTCTTTTATCCAAAAGAAAGAAGTATCTTGTTAAATACATGGGGACTGAAAGAAAATACTTTGCTACCCTCCTTCAAGTCCTTGTGGCATTGTCTAAAGACATTCTTCAAGATGAGGGACGCTCTTAAGACTTTTGGTTCTCACACCACAGTGCTGACATCCTTAACTTGGTTGGTTTAGGAGTGGTGAATAAAATACAGCCCCAACTCGAAACAAAGCCTGTCATGGTGCAAACAAAGAAACTTTACAAACAAGCAGAAAGCACAAGCAGAGAAAGCATCTGGAACTGTGAAGTTTAATGGGGAAACTGGATTATCTCACAGAGAACAGGCTTTAAGAAGCTAAAGGAGGACCGGGGATTTAGCTCAGTGGTGTAAACGCCTGCCTGGCAAGCGCAAGGTCATGAGTTCGATCCCCAGTACAAAAAAAAAAAAAAAAAAGCAGCTAAAGGAATGGCCCACGTGTGAGACTTACTCATGTCTCAGAGGGCACTCAATGGAGGCATTTTGTAGACCATATTTTCAGAACATGCATTTCCAGCAGCTATAGGATTTTTCAGACTTTGTGTAAGAAAAACAAGCAAGCACGTGGCTAAAGCAGAAGAAATCAGGAGTGTAAGACAGGGCCAGCAAAACCCTCTCTCCTGGGGGATGACACTTGCACCAGGACAAGGACAGTAAGGTCCCCTCTGTTCACCTAGTAAGAGCTACTAGGCGGGTACATCAGTGAGGTTCTAGACCAGTTCCCTCCAGGATTTGGATCCATCAATGTTTTTCACTAATATGAACCGTTTAAAGAAACTCATCAAAACTACTTATATTGTGGTGGCTAAATATAATACGGAGCACTCAAAGGGCAAACTCTTAGATATTTAACCTACCCATTGTTAAGACAAGGGTGAAATTAGGTGGAATTAAAGATTGAAAATACCTACCAGGTTTATGAGTGTGGCCAGGTGGTCTCCTTACCTCCATCTTTTCAAGAGAATCCTTAATTAAACCACCTCTCCCACCAGCATGAAAGGTATTTGGAATCCCATACTCCTCAGTTCCACATTTGCTGTGTCTGTCCCCACACGATATTCATTTTGCGTGGCTCTTGGCTTGAAACCCTTTAATGAGGTACACACGCACACACACACTCTTTTCCTCCTCACTCCTGTCAGCTTTTGTCCACTTGTCAATTTATAGGACCTTTTCTGTCCCTTCGTGCCCCCAGATCATGCTGCGGACTACACCTGTGTCTTCCACTTAGGGGACCAGGGGAGCCTGCTCTTCGGGACAATTCAGTTTCAGGAAATGAGCCTCAGAAGGACACAGGTTAAAAATAATGCCCCTGGAAATCTCCAGGGCAGAAGAGCTAAATGAATTGTTTTTGTGCTTACACTGTCGGAAAGATGGACTTTGGTGAAACAGGATTTTTAGAGGTCTCGCTAAATCCACACGGAGCTAAAAGAAAAGCTAGTGGGGTATCACAGCACCCTTGGACAGTTAGGTCTCATACAGCTCTAGATATCAGCTATGTCTCTGCTCATCTTCTGGTTTTTTAGTTTGTTTTTTATAACGAAGGATCTTTGCTGAAATTGTACGAGGTAGGTAGTACCAGAGAACACATTTTGGGAATTCCATGCTGCATTTGAAGAGAATAAGGTGCAGAAAAGTGAAGGCAGCCGGTGTGATTCCTTCCAGGCAGGCCTAGCAAATATCTATGAGGGTGAAACACTACATATCATTGGCTGCTTACCCTTGGACAGCCTATTAAAATGGGGGGGGGGAGTTATCGTACATACGTGCATATACCAAACTTTAATTTTTCACTTCACAATCAAAAAGTCTGTGTGAAAAATGAGGCAAATGAGGCAAAAAAAGGACAATAACTTCTGAAAAAAACATATGAGAGCTTTAAAACAACTTTGGGTATGCAACAGCCTTTCCCTTTGCAGGGGGAAGATTGTGTTCTAAAGTTTGGGGCTTTTGGAGATAAAACCCCAATGTCAGCTATTAACATCTAGAAAAATCTGTAGCTGTGTAAGATGAGAGATTGACAGAGAAGTCTCTGAACCATGCTGTGAAGCTGGAGCCCAACATTAAGTGGGCTTCATTTTTCTTTTGAGGAAGCATGGAATTATTTGTATTCACATGTGACAGTGTACCAGGCACCTACATTTCCCATTGCCTTGACATGAGAGTGTGGACTAAGAGCAAAGGTGAAGCACGGTATTAACTAACTCCTGGATGATATCCAAGACCTTGCTGTTAGCGCTAATGGGTCAGTACAATTCAAAGCACCCATTTCCACCTGACTTTTTACTATGAATTCCCAGCAGCACATGAAGGGCTTCTGAGAAGTGTTAGAATACCAAAGTAGCTAAGCATTTGAGAAACATCATTTTCCCCTTGCTGCTTATCCAAAAATAAATATCTGAGTCATGGAAAACACTGTTTATTTGAAAACTATGGGACATCCAATATGAAATACAGTGAACATCGACACTGACACTGTCGCAAGCACATTCCCCTAAGCCACCCACGACTCCTGGATCTTGGAACTTGCAGGTGACACCGACAGCTGATTGTCCAGGGACCCTGGATGCCTGGCGGACAGTGCTAAGAGATGGTGTCTCCCGCAGCGGGGAAGCAGGTGCCCCTGTTCCGTGCTGGTGATCACAGACACACAGGCTGTCCTTCCAGGATTCACAGGCAACAGCGGAGACTCTGGGCTCATCAGGATGTATGTGTGGCTGCATCTCAGCTTGGGGACAGGGCAGATGGCTGAACGGAAGCAGACCAGCAGCCCCACACATAAGTTTAGTCCCACTGGATAGAAAGTCTAATTAAAAACTATAAATGTGCTCAACTATTTATACATTTATATATATTTATCATTTGACAGGTAATCTCCAAAGTTTTCTCATCGAACCAGCTGAGAGGCAGCTGTGGTATAGACACATGGCTTGAGTTAAAGCCCCTCGGGCTGTGTTCAAGAGCCCAGTGGTGACTGGAAAGTCCTTTCTTCCTTTTACGCTTTCATCTCCTCTTCCACGAGAGGAGGAAATGGACCCAAAGGTGATAAACATGATACTCTCCGTTCTCCGAGGCTGGGCAGTTGTTGGCCAAGTACCGCAATTGGCTGCCAACCAGAGCAGCTGAAGGAGTCTGCTCGCTCCACAATGCCGTATTTTCCAGCTCCTCCATGGCTGTAGAATTCCCAGGTTTGAAAAGGTCTTCTTGGCAGCTGTGTTCTTCTGCTCTGAGGAGCAAACCTCTGTCTCAGTACTGTACTCACGCAGCCTTCAACCTCCAAGGAAAAGCCCTTTCCTCTCCCCGGTGACTGATACTTTACATCTAGACCAGGGACTCTTTCCCATCATTTAACTGCATTTCTTAGCTTACAAAAAAAGTATCTATTCCCTTTTCCCAAAGGACTCAAGGGAATGCTGGCTGGCAATCTTATCGCTCACTCGCTGGAAGGTTGCAAATGTGGCCACACCCAACTTCCACAATTCTCTTCACATGACCAGGCAACTCTGTTTCTGGCAGGAATCAGCAAGTGGTCACACAAGCCAGTCTTAGGATTCCCCTACAAGGGTCCAGTCACATCCTGTACTAGTACTCCCAGGCCACATGCTGAAGGAGGAAGCGTGTGGATTTTGGAGGCATCTTAGGTTCTGGTCCCACCTTGTAGCTGTCTCATGGGACGACATCCAGGGGCCTCTTCCTTTGTCTCACAGAACAAGTTTCCAAGCTTGCATTCTAGATGAACTCGGTCTGCACACAGAAATAGCTGCAGGCCCTGTATGAGCAACCATCCTCTAGGCAGGTGGGCAATGCTAAGGGGAGTCTACTTACAAAGGCGGATGGGTAGTCAGCCACTTTCTTGGCTCCCAGCCTTACAGGGCTATCACTGATTGTTTGTTTTAATGGCCCGTTTTACAGATGGAGAGGTGCAGTGCAGATAGTCAAGGGGATTTCTCAAGATCACACTGTGAATCATCAGTAAGGCAGGAACTAAACCCAGACACTCAGACCACAGCTTTCATACCGTGCCCAGCAGCAGCTGGGCAGGGGCAGGGTGGAGTTGCCTTTTCAGGCAACCAGGGAATCAGGAAGTGTGGATACTGTCCCTCTAAGCCCACTTTCCTGGTAACTGATGCATTGCCCTTGACTTCTGTTCCCACAGGAATGGCCCACAGAGGACAGGGCAGGCCAGCAGGAGGGGCTAGGTGTAAAGCACTTGCAGGTAGCAAGCTGCAAAGTCGGATCTCAAAGCCAAACTCCATTTCCTCCCCTCTGTAGGCAGACAGCGATGCTGGAAGATGACTGTTCTGACCTCTCTCTCTCTCTCTCTCTCTCTCTCTCTCTCTCTCTCTCGCTCTCAAAGCAATCACTGCCCTCAGTCAGTCCAGCTGCGAGAACCATCTATCCCTGCTGCTGTTTCACTAAGTGATTAAAACACAAGCTCTTTTCCTCTTGCAAAAGTAAAAGTGGGGCTTGGCGGGATGGAACGGACCCAGCCAGAAGGGAAGATACCGATTAGCACAACACGCACACACGGAAAGCCAGCATGTGTGGCTTGCAGGCTGAGAACAGAGGGGCGTGTGGAACTCAGAACGCTCGCGTGCTCCACATGCATCTTCCGTTTCTTGCCTTCCTTTTCTGTTGGGATAATAGTTGCATCTTTTGTAGCTGAGCTGACAGATGCAAGAAATCAGAGATACTTTGTGTGTCTATGAACTATGCTCCCGGAGAGATGATACATCTAGCGTTAAAACACTACCACAAACTATTAGGCATTTCTGATTGTTACGGGTATCATTGAAAGACTCCAGGACAAGATCAAAGTCTCCAAATCTGGCCTTGGGAGAAGGGGTTTTGTTTCAGACATCCAAGGTAAGGCTCTCAAGTCGATTTATACTCTGCTGGGCTGAGTCAGTCAGGGTACAAATTAAGGTCCATAGACTTCAGGGATGAGAAGGAAATGGTTGTGTAAATACACAAGTATTAACATCAATCTGTATTAAATTATGTAAACATATACATCTTCTGAGGTCACCACGCAGATCCTCTTCTCAGCGCAGGGCTCTACTGCAGCATGGCTCGAATCTGTTTGGAAGTGGACTCATCATTCAAGTGCTTTGTAGTGAACCTGAATGGGGAAGGAGGGAGGGGAGAGAGGGCGGGAGACAGAGGGACAGAAAGAGGGACAGAGGTTAGAGGTCCAACAGAGCTGTGCAGAAGCATCGATGTGACTGCTGTCCGTCTGAAAACCAAATGCTAGACAAAGAGCCTCGTTCAGCCCTGGGGATTGAACACAGGGCCTTCACACTGTGCTACATTCTCAGCTCTTCTTTATTTTTAACTTTTATTTTGAGATAAGATCTCATTAAGTCACTAAATTACCCAAGTTGGGCTCAAATTTGCAGTCCCCCTGCCCCAGCCTTCCATAGCTGTGCACCACCACACTCAGCTTGGGTGCAGAATCTTAGCATCTAGGCAAGCCACGCCGAGTCACAGATTTCAACACATGGATTTCCCAACCTGCAGATGCCTACAGTTCTCTGCAGTGAGGCAATGCTTATCCTCATTGCCACCACTAGGGGGCGCAAATACAGGTCAAAAATCAAAAAACCATGAGGTGATCTGCAGCCACCCATTAACCTGAATGGGGCACATGACAGCGGCCTCCTGCATCCCTGAATGGGGCGGATGACAAGAGCGGTCGGGATGGGGAGGTAAAAAGGATCAAGATGTGGTACGAATGTGCACCCATTTCTGCCATGCATGCATTCATTATGTATCGCAAACAGATACCTGTAAAATAAAATAAGTCCCTGAGTGAAAGGAAGTAGAGACACAACGTGTAATAAAGTGTGGCCACGCCTGGGCGCCCCCGGAAGCTTCCATTTCAGTCATGATAACCGTGCAGTGGCCGCCTCGGCTTTACAGGTGAGGAAATATTCAGAGAGGACAGAGGTCCACTTCGGGTCCCAAAGCCAACTGACCCAGGTGCAATCTGTGACTTCTGACTTAAACCTAAGACAAGTGCCTGGAGAGCTCTTTCCTTTCATTTCATGTTCCCCACTCCTGGGGACTCCTGGCCCAGCACAGGATCCGGCCCTCAAGCAAGCAAAGTCTTCTTCCTGCACGTGGAAATCCAACCTGATGTGAAAGGGGTTTTTTTCCCCAGCAGGAAAAACCTTGGATAACTCAGAGAATTTGGGGGTGCTCTCAGCTGGGTGTGGCAGTGCACTCCTGTAATCCTAGCACTCTGGGAGGCTGAGGCAGGCAGGAAGATCCCAACATCCCAACCCAGCCTGGGCAGCTTAATGACTAAAGTTTAGTGACTTAAGCATGACCCTGTCTCAAAATTTTAAAAAATGAAAAAAGATCAGGGATGCAGCTGACTGCAAAGTCCTGGGTTTAAGAAATGATGCTCTCATGGTCTTACATTTCTGCAGGATGAATGCTCAGCACCTCGGACCGCGCACCAATTGCACGGTCTAGGGGATTTGGTTTGTAGCCATTCCAGACTTCCACCCAGTGTTGGCACGATTTACCCAGGAGCATGAGTCAACAGCTTCCTGGAGATGCCTCCCAGCTGAAAACTAAGACTCTGCAGCTCAGGGAGGGTGGAACACACCCGTCAGCACAAGAGTGGAGGCGCTGGGCACCGTCCCCATAGCCTCCTGAAAATAAGTCCTAGCCAAACGATAGCCTTGAAAACTAGAGACCAAAATGCCAGCCCCACCAGCCCACGCTCGGCTCAGCTGCCGTCACCACTCCCTGGCTCAATGCTGTGAGGCAGGTGAGGCCAGCGGTAGGGTGCTGTGTGCAGTGAGGGATTGGAGGAAGCCACAGCCGGCTGCACACTTAGGTGGCTGTGCATGGGAACTGGCCGGAGAGCTGGAGGTCATGCTGCAAACAAACACGAGCCACACAGCAACAAATGCAGACCCGACGTCCAGCCCTGGCCACAGACTCAGTGCACGCGGTCTGGGGCAGAGCTGAGCCCTGGTGTTTCTGTCCCTGTGTGTGCAGCTGGGTTTGAGAACGGCTGTGGGTCCCAGCTGGGCCATTCACCCCGTGATGTGGCTTCTTTCAACCTCAATTTTCCCATCTGTAAACAGGGAATGAGAAGGCGGTGCCAGCCTCAGGCAGGCGTCGGCAATGGACAGATGTGTTCAAATGTACATGGGGTCGGGCTTGGTGTGCTGGCTCCTGGTCCCCGTCACGTGGACCTCACCTGAGGGCGTTGAGCAGTCCCTCCACGCTGTCCGGGGCCTGTTCCTTCAGAACCTTTATGCAGCCCTTCATCTGGAGGAGGAAGCACAGTTTGAGTATCGGGGTGGCTCTGTCCCTGTCACTCTCTCTGTCCCAGCACTGCCCATAGTGGTGCAGCATTTCCATCCACAGCAACAAACCAGGTTCTCCGTCCCCTTGAGGCTGAGCAGCTGTGGCTCTGGGTACTGGGCACTGTGACCACTGTTGACTCCACACCACACAACCATCATGCATTTTCATTTGGGGACAAACACTGGAAACTGGTTTGTCACTTAGTTCAAGCCAAGTGCAGGGATACAAAGCCTTCTCCCCGGTGCTGTTAGAAGTCACTGAATGTCTTACAAAGCTGGTGATTTTATGCCTCTTTCTGTCCACGAGGCTTTCCTTCCTCCAGATGTTTGGGGAGCTCTGACCACATCTGTTTAGGTCTCAAATGAAGTTCACCTACTGTCAGGGACCTCTTCTGACTTCCCAGGTAGATGGTAACCATCACCTCTCTGCTGTCCCAGTGCCACTCTGACATTGATCAGACCCCCTGCAGAGTCACCGCCCACGTGAGGCTGTCTCCCTCGCTAGCCCAGGAGCTCTAGAGGCAGATTCAGGCCTTCATCACCCTTCACAAGGCCGGGGAAGGGCAGCTGCCAGGAAGTGAACCTCACGGAGGCTGAATGTCTGCATTTCATGTTAGCTTCGCTAGCGTTCCTATGAACTTGGACAAGTTTCTTAGCTTTCTGAGCCCTTGGAATAAAGTTACTTATCACTTAAGCAGTACATGAGAATTAAATGCATAGAGATCACATTCCCTTACGTATATGCTGTAGTGTTTTTCAGCAAAGCAAGAGTATTTCTTCAAAGAAGATAACCACCCATTTTAAACTCAGATATTCATGCGTGACATGTGTTGGACTTGCTTAGGCTTGCGGCCTCTTTCACAATGTTTATGTGTAAACTTCTACTGTGGCTGTATTTCTGGGATGTCAAAAGTTTGGTCATAAAGACGGAACACAATCTATAAATGGTGGAGGCCGTCCGGGCATTTGGTAGGCACAAATAGAAAGACGGCCACTGTCAGTCAGCACTGTGTGCTGTGGTCTGGGACTGGGGGGCCTCTAAGCAAGCAGCTCTGTGGGATGACATCAGAGAAGTGGGGATGTGGCCCCCTTCTATCAGAGCTCCCAGACCAGTGAGAGAGGAGACACAGACTGCGCCATGGTGTGCCGAGTGGCTGTAATGCACCCCGAGGGACACCAGACAGTGATGTGGGAAGAGACTGAATTTCTAGTTCTATTTCAAAGTGCTTAAAGCTGGGAGTATGAAGACAAGACACTGTCAGAAATGCAGTTGGTGCCAGACCCAGAGTGGGTTTAAAAGCACATTGGGAAAGTAAGGGCTTTTTCTTGTAGAACACACCCTTAACATTTTATGCTGAAAACTCAGAACCTCAAGTTGTGTGATCCCACGTTTTTCACTGGTAAACTTCCTTGCACCCCACGGACCCCTGGCTTCTCTGGGCACGCAGCCTTGCTCATGATAGTAACGGTGCAAGCAGCGTGCTACCCAGACTTAGCCCTGTCAGAGGTCCTGCTCTGTCTCTGCACAGCTGTAAATTAATGCATGATACACACTGTGAGATGGGTTCACGGGCAAATGCTGGGCAACAGGAGATGTGCTTTGTCCCTTAGATGAACAGGACAGCACCTGCATCCAAATCATGGGCTTGCCAATGGTTTTCATTCACCCATCTACCCATCCATCCATTCATCTATCTATGCATCCATCCATCTGTCCATCCATCCATTCAGCTGTCTACCCATACTTACCCATCCATCCACTCATCTGTCCATCTACCCATCCATCTAGCCAGCCATCCATTCATCTATCTATCCATCCATCTGTCCATCCACCCATTCATCTATCAACCCATACTTACCCATACATCCATTCATCCGTCCATCTATTTATCCATCTATCCATCCATCTATTCATCCATCTATCCATCCATCCATTCATCTGTCCATCTATTCATCCACCTATCCATCCATCCATCCATCCATCCATCCATCCATTCATCTATTTATCCATCCATTTGTCCACCCATCCATTCATCTATCTATCTATCTATCTATCTATCTATCTATCTATCTATCCATTTGTCCATCCATCCATTCATCTATCTATCCATCCATCTATCCATCCATCCATCCATCCATCCATCCATTTACCCATACTTACCCACCCATCTATCCATCCATCCATTCATCTATCTGTCCATCTATCCATCTTTCTGTTCATCTATCCATTCATCCATTCATTTATCTACTCACCCTTACCCACCCATCTATCCACCCATTCATTCATCTATCCATCCATCCATTCATATATCCATGCATCCATCAGTTCTTCTGTCCATCCATCCAGCTACCTAACCATCCATCTATCATCCATCCATCATCCATCCATCTGCCCATCCACCTATTCAACCATCCATCCATCCTGTCAAACTCCACAGAACTTCTACTGAGTGTCAGGTGCTAATTGCCAGATGCTGTGATAGACAGAGGGGGAGACAACAGGTATATAAATCATGTCCTTGTCATTGTCTAAAAAGTTTGACTTTGTGGGAAGGTTAGAAAATACAAACTTGTGAAATTCTCTGAGGACCAGAGGAAAAGGAAGTCTGTACCCACGCAGGGCATAGAAAATGTATTCCTGGGTGAGACATCACTTGCAAAGTGGCTGAAAGAAATCTGCCCATGAGACAGGAGGAGAAAGAGCCCTTAGAGCAGGGGAAAATGATCATGAATATTTAAATATAAAGTCACGCCACTGGGCGAGGCAAGGGTATAGAGTTAACAAAGAGGAAACAGAAAGATGTGACATTTGAGCATGGTGCTTGTAATCTGGTAGCTCCCAACTTTTTTCTCGTTAGGACACGGGAGATTGGAATCAGCAGGGGACACTGGGCCAATGGAGGGACAGGAGCTGCTAAGGGCCTGGCCATCTGCTGGGCTACACTAGACTGAGGGACACACATTCCAGCTGCATCCCATGTGTTTGCCGTGTGTTTGAGGCTATGCCTCTGTCCTGAGCACAGGACAAAGAGCGGGGCTGCATCAGTGGGGTACAGAGGCCAGAGGAAGAGGACAAGCTCTGTTGGGCTCTTATCTGGAAGGGGCATTGCACGGCTATTCTTACGTCGATCTTGGACGTCTTGCAGAAGGCTCCCACGGGGTGCACGTGGTCGTAGAGGATGATGACCCCCACCATCACCCGCATGCAGAACATGAGCGTCTCTTCACTCGTGAACCTGCTTCGGTACTCCCTGGAAGAGAAAACGGTGGCCACGGCGCCTCTTTAGCAGAGCCCTGGACTGGGGCTCTGTGCTCCTTCATGGGCCGCCCTCTCGTCCTCTCTGGAGAGCAATCCTGGGCTGCCACAGCCGGGTTAATGTGCTCCTGAAGAGAGTACGATGGAAACTCCCCTCGAATCCAGCCAGCCAGCAATTCAGTGTGAAAATAAGGGAAATGCGAGGGCAGTAAATCCTGGCTTCTGCCCTTCAGTGGCCGGCTCATCGTGCTCATCACTCCCGCCCATCAATCTGGAATGTTTTATAGCAGTGCCTCTGGCTGTCCAAGATTATAGAGAATAATGGCTTCATTACACAGACAGAGCATGGGGCTTGGTCCTGCAGAGCAGCTGTTGGGTCAGCAGCCAGAGTAACTCCCTTTGTTCAGACCTGTAGTGCAGACTTGACTGGATTGCTGAGGAAATGAGGAGCCAGGCACCAAGGTGAGGGCATCTGTGGCGCCTGCATTTGGTTCCTCAGCTCCATGGGGTCCCTGATGATTTAGATAATTTCGGCCAATGCTAGAGATTCCCTTAGCATCTATGTCATGATGAACTGGCCCCATAATGAAGATGGCTGCTATTTCTGACTGAGAATAAAACTTAACTTTGGTACAGAGGAAGTATTTGGACTTAACACCCTCTTATATGTAAGCAGAACATGTTTTATAAGGTGCTGTGGCTTCCTAAACATTCTGAAACTAGAAGATGCTTGGGAAATTTTATTAGACAAGGAAATCAAAGAGGACCAGAGAGGTCAAGAGACCTATTCACTGGAACGGGAGAGTACAGATGTATGCAGACCCCTGATTTTGAGAGGAGACTTCCTCCACAGCTATGCTGCTTCACCATCAGTAACTCAACCCGCTGTTAACCTAACAACTAGTAACCAGCTTAGGTACAACGAGAGAAGGAGAGGGAGAGCGGGAGAGACAGAGACAGAGAGAAAGAGAGACAGAGAGAGAGAGAGAGAGACAGACAGACAGAGCGCGTGTGCAATTATTCTGCAACAGTCATACCACTCTGCTCTCCTACTCTGACTCTAAATCTTTTAGGTCTTCTCTATGATGTGTTTATAATAATGGTTATCTAGCCATCTTCTTCATTTGGGCTTTACATAGCCTTTGTATGTATATATGTAGGTGTGTATATATGTAGGTGTGTGTGTATATGTGGGTCTGTGTGTGTGTATATACGTGGGTGTGGGTATGTGTGTGTATATATGTGGGTGTGTGTATATATGTGGGTGTGTGTATATATGTGGGTATGTGTGTGTATATATGTGGGTGTGTGTATATATGTGGGTGTGTGTATATATGTGGGTGTGTGTGTATATGTGGGTGTGTGTGTATATGTGGGTGTGTGTGTATATGTGGGTGTATGTGTGTATATGTGGGTGTGTGTGTATATGTGGGTGTGTGTATATATGTGGGTGTGTGTGTATATGTGGGTGTATGTGTGTATATGTGGGTATGTGTGTGTATATATGTGGGTGTGTGTGTATATGTAGGTGTGTGTGCATATGTAGGTGTATGTGTGTATATGTGGGTATCTGTGTGTATATATATGTACTTGCAGGACTGGGATTGAACCAAGGGCCTTCACACTGAGGGACATTACCAGCCATTTTAGTTTGTTCATTTTAGAGATAAGATGCTCAGGCTGGGCTTGAACTTAAGACTCTCCTGCCTCAGCCCTCTGGAGTGCTGAGACTATGGGCATGCACCGCCACGTGTAGTGTCTTCTTTATCATCAAGTAGCATCTTTGCACGTTGGTTCTGCTGTCTGATCTGCGATCTTTGGAAGGTCAACCAGCCAATCTGAGTCTCAGCTTTTTGGACTACAGAAAGAGAGAAAATGATGCCCACTACCCAGAGCTGCTGCTGAATTTGAAACAGACAATATACTGGAAACTTGCTGTGCTGCCCCACTGGTACACGACTCCTCCTAACAGGCCCCAGCTGGGAGAACCAGCCATTAACGTGCCTCGGGTTCACTTACGGAGTTTCTAGCATGACTTTGCAGACGCTGGTCATCGTACTGAGGCAGTCCGTGGTATTCTCTATCGGCAGGGTTTTGTTCTGCGTTGGAGACACACATGCACGTTAGTCCCACAAGCAGCTCTTGTGCACCAGTAAGAAAACAGCAGCCTGCTGGGCAACCCTGCTTACCTCAGAGACAAAGTGCATGGTGGCATTGCTCAGGGTTTTCAGCATGGGCGTGGCTTCTGCGTAGAAGAGAGACATGCGATTGGCCATCTCATTATTGACTTCATTCTCAATGTCTAGCTGAGGAGAAAGAAAGACACAATTAGAAACATCAAGGGCTGCTCCTCCTCGTGCCCTTCTTGACCCAGGAAGCACAAAGCCATGAGAGATGGGACCCCGGGACTCACGTGCATGTTGTTGATACGATTGCGACTTATGGTTCTTCGGTAGTAGCTGAAGTCATTCTGAATGGCTGGGTTCCTCATCTGCAGTTCGGGAGAGAAAAGAGCAGGTTGTTTCCTGGCAGCAGGTGGGGGAAGGAGCATAAGGAGGCCAGGCGCTCCGTTCTGTAAAGATGCTAGGACTCCTCCTGCGCTTTCCCCAAAGTAGGACCTAACTAGAGCTCAAACGGGCCCACCCGCATCAGCCTGCCCTTGCCTTACCTGTCATTCCAGGAGCCACTGACCTGGAGAATAGCACAAGGCAGGACCTGCTGCAGGGCATGGCCATCACCATGGTAACAACTAGCTATTAACTGTAGCTGCAGCAGTTTATTCTCTAGGTCTTATTTTCAGGGAAACACAGTCTTTATTACATAAGAATCGAAGCGACTTCTAGTTAAAACTAAAGACCTATATCTTCATCATTCTAAATCCCACCCGGTGCTTGCTGTGGGCTAGATTTCAGCGAAAGTCTATTTGTTCCCCATGAGGACTGGACCCTTACAAAAGTTTGTATCTGATTTCATCTGGCAGATTTTGAATTTCCATTCGTAAGTCAACGTCTTAAACTGCTTTAAGTCCTCACTGAGCGCAGCTCTGGGGAGCAGCTGCCCCCCCCTCCGTTCCCACCCACACCCCCAGCCCCAGCGGAAGGCTCAGGCCGAGGCCGAGGCCGGACACCTTCACAGCATGCTGGGTCTGACCTTCAGCTCGTCAAACCGAAGCGTGAAATGCAGGATTTCCGCGAACTCCTTGGCCAGGGCCTGCTCTCGCTCCAGGTGTTGGGTCGGGGTGTAGGGGGGGCAGGTCAGAGACTCCAGCAGGCTCTGCAGGGCCGTCTCTGGAAGCCAAGGGAGAATGCGTGCTTTTCGGGCGCCCTCGGAGAGCATCCTGAGCCCACGGAGGGTCTCAAAGGCCACTGCAGGGGCACCCCTGGGCCCTGTGTGCTACCCAGGCTGGGGCAGCTGCCAAGCAAGGGGATGAGGGCGCTGCCAGCCTGCGCAGGCAGCACCGTGGCAGAGACCCCAGGCTGCAGTGTTTGGTCAGTCCTCCACCACTCAGCTCGCAGGTCTGCCACTGCCCAGTCCTGGCCCTGGGAGGGGACCACGAGTGTGTCCGTCTGTCCTGAGAGCCGCTCAGGAAGGGGCCTGGCTTTGAACATGTGGCTTAGGCCGCCGGTTCCAGGCGGAGAGAGATCTACTCTCACCGCAGCTTCTCTCTTCCTCTGCCCTCTGGCCTCATCCCGGGAATGCTTTTCTCCAAACCTGCCACCACATTTACCCCTGTCTTACGCTCACCCGCAGCAGGGATTATTTTGGAGGTAGGGTTTACACTATGAGCACCCCGGGAGATCATGCTAGGGCTTATTTTCTGACTAGGGCTTATTTTGGGGAAGTGGGGTATGAGGACTCGGACATTACTGAGCACAAAACAAAGGGATGCCCATTCCCACTGTGCCCTTGGGGACAGCGTGCCAGCAGAAACACTTGCAATGTGCCAGGACTTCGTGGCACAAACGTGGGCCACTGAAAAAGGAGAAAGGAAAGTACGTTGCCTGTGGTTGGCCTCCCACATAGGGGCCACCTGCACCACCAGGCATTTCTCAAAGTGCTCCACTGCTCCTGCTCCTTCTCAAATGTCATCACAAAGCCTCCTGTGTGAGAGACCCACCGAGCCGGATGGAGAACTCGTAGAACCGCTTCAGCCTCACGACCAGGGGGCACACCGCATTCCAGGCCTTTTCCTGAAGCTGGATGTCATTGGGGTTTTGAATCGCCTGCAAGGATACGGCAGAACTGCCAGTGAGCCCCACCATTGTTCTTGCGATGACTTCTCTCTCCCCTTGCGTGTCTCTAAAAAACCTCCAAGTTTTATTTCCCTAGACTTACAACAGCACAGAGTACCAGGGGTCCCCAAGTCCCAGGTCATGGCCTGCAAGGAACCAGGCCTCTTGCTAAGAAGTGAGCGGCAGACAGTGAGTGCACATAGCATTCTCACGCTTTTTTTGGCCCCTCGCTCCACACCAGCGCGAGCCGCACCTCCGGGGATCCAGGCCTCAGGCGCCCAGAGGAGCGCGGATTCTACCGCGAACTGCGCATGCGGGGATCTAGCCCGGGAGCGCGAAACCGTCCCGGAACCACCCTCTCAGGCAGTGTGCACGGGGCTGGTCCCTGGGGCTACGTGTATCTATGTGCAGGTGTGTGTCTGTGTGCATGTGAGTGTGCATGTGTATCTGTGTGCACGTGTGCATGTGTGTCTCTGCACGTCTGCCTCTGTGGATATGTGTACGTGTGTACGCATGCACGTGCGTGTCTCTGTGTGTCTGTGTCTCTGTACATCTCTGTGCGTGTCTCTGTGTCTGTGCGTGCCCGCCTCTGTGCGTGTGTGGTTCTCCCCTCTCCCCCAGCTGCTGCAGCTCAGCGCTATCTGCGTACGTCTCGGATCTCTGGCCCGGCGCCCTTGTAGGCCTGCAGGTCGGTGAGGATGCTTTCGGAGTCCTGCAGCACGGCACTGATCTGGTTCCAGATCTCCCGCTCCCCTTCTGTGGGCTGCGCATCTGAGAGGAGGGAACGGCACACAAAGGCAGGTGTCACCAGCTGTGGAAGACGCTGGCAACCTGTCCACCTGTCTGACTGCCCGCTCGCCCCTGCAGGCTGGGTGGGCGCTCTTCACCAAATGAGCTGCTGGGAAGGGAAAGAAACGCAGTCCCCAGGCCTCGGCTCTGAGCACCCCACGACCTCCCTGCACGCCGGAACCTAGCGTGTGGGGAGCTCCATGCTCTTGCATTTATTGATGTCAAATACATTTTCATTTACCTGCTCTGCATACCAGGCGACTACAGGAAGAAACACCCTCTTCAGGGGCCAACATTCCCTTCTTGCCTATTACTTTTTAAATTCAAAGCCTATTTTTAATTGTGGTAAAACACACATAATATGAAATGCACCACCTTAACCCTTCTTAAAGGTGCAGTTCAGTGGCCTTTTACTGCCACACAGCCACGACTGCCACTGCTCCATGGTCCTTGAGGAAACCGAAACACTGCGTGGGGTCCACTCCGCACAGAAGCCACTGACTCCCTCCGTGATGGCTGCAGAAGTTGGGGAGGCCAGTCCCCTGCACACTTCCACATAAAAACAAACTTATATGATAGACACGAACGCTTCCCAGCCACGGCAGCAGTGTGCCATCCTGGAACAGCCCGGAATGCGGAGAGCGCTGGGGCACCACGCTGTCGACCACTCACCGCCCTGTGTGGGGCACCGGACGCTGACCTCACCAAGGAGCTGCTGGTGTTGCTCTGGGGTAAAGATGGCCTTGTGGGTGGGCTGTGTCCAGGGTGGCTGTTGGCTGGAGCATCCGTTCCTCTCCCTCACCATTCGAGGGATGACGCCACAGCACTGTCTTTAATTTTGTTTATTGCAGCACATTTGCATTCCTCGTGTGGAGCTGCTGCAGGTACACAGCGCACCGTAATTCCTCTATCCGTCCCCGCCCTCCCTTCCCCGCTTTCTTCCTCCCTCATCACTTGTTCCCTTTCCCTTTGAGAAAGAACTATCTCCCTACTTCCTGTTATTTATCTTATATGGTCCCCTTTAATTTATTTATACTTTGGGTTTTCACATAACAGAAACCGTGTGATACATAAATTTGTGTGTCTGATTTATTTCACTTAACATTATGATCTCAAGGTGCATCCATTTCCCTACGACTCACCCATTTGTCCTTTATGGCACAGCAGTACTCCATGGTGTGTAAAACCCACATTTTCTCTATCCATTTGCCTACTGATGGGCATATAGGTCACTTCCAAGGTTTAGCTATTATGGGTTTTATTGCTATAAAATGGGCAAGTATGGATCACTGTAATGCGATGTCTTAACTCTTTTGGGATGAAATCTAGAAGAGGAAGAACTGAGTAAATGGAATTTCCAGTTTCAGTGTTTTGAGGAATCTCTGCACTGATTTCCACAATGGCTACCACTTTCCATCCCACCAGCACTGGAGGGGCTCCTGTGCCCCGCAGCCTTGCCAGCATTTGCTATCATTTGATCTCTTGATGGCGGCCACACGGGGCTACTTAGACCCACCTGCCCACCATCTGAGACAGTGATTTCCCTTCCTGGGGAGTGAAGGTTGTCATGTATCCACACTCGCTTTTAATACAAATATTCTCTTTTAATACAAAATTCCTAGGCTGCGTAAGGTGTCTGGACACTTAGCAAACTTCTAGCCACGAGATGGGTTTAGTCAGGAGAAGGAGGCCTTCAAGTTCACACAGGCAGGGTTCAGAGAAGGAGGGTGCGTGGGGCTGCGGGAGACTGGCCTCCCTCGGGGAGAGTCAGGGAGCGCACCCCAAGCGCAGATGCTGGGCTCCACAGAGCCCGCTGGGAGAGGAGAGAGACTGGTCAGGCTGGAGAGGGGACAGAGCTGCATCACGCCTTCACCTCTGCACCCTTCCTGCTGCTTGCAAACACTGGGCACGCCTGCTGCTCATGGTGTGAATCACGTTATAGAAACTTTCCTCAAAGTGCCCGGGATAGCTCAAAATCCGGAAGCCAGGAAGCCCATAATGAGAAAGCAAATTCCAGAGAAGTTCTGGCAGCTTCCAAGGGGGAACAGCGGAGAAAAGCGCCAAGCAAAGAGCCTGGAAATCAAATTAAAACAGAATACTCACACACTGAGATCCTTTTTCCTTTTGATGAATGTGTCAAAAAAAAAAAAAAAAAAAAAAAAACCACATTCTAAACGACAATCTCCTAAAGAGAAATGTATTTGGATAAGAGGAAAAGCAGGCTAGGTATAGTGGGGTGCACTTGTGATTCCAGCACTAGGGAGAGGCAGGAGGATTCCCATGAGTTACAGCCCAGCCTGGGCTGTACTAATGAGTGCAAGGTGAATCTGGACTACACAGTGAGACCCTGCCTAAAAATGAGGAAAAGCAAAATAGTTTGGGACCAAGATCATAAGACCTCAGACTGTTGAATACAATTATAAAACAGTCTGTGACAGAGGGTGGCACTTGGAGGCCAGGAAGGAAAGCTTCTAAGCTTGGCTGTCACACAGCTCCTTCCCAGGAAGTCACCGCTGGAAAGGTTTTAGGTGGAACAGAACTAAAACCAAGTGGGCTGGAAGAGAAGTGTGCAAAGAACCCAAACACATCCTGTGGACATAGGCTGAGACAAGAGGACCCCAAGTTCAAACTTAGCCTGGGCAACTAAGCAACTTAGTAAATGACTCAGGAGGCTGAAGCAGGAGATTGCTGTGAGTTCGAGACCAGCGTGGACTACAAAGTGAGCTCAAGGCCAGACTGAACCGCATAGCGAGACCCTGTCTCAAAAAGGAAAAAAAAGAAAAAGAAAAGAAAAGAAAAATGCAGCTCAGTGTGAAGGCCCTGGGTTCAATCCCCTGTGCTGGACAAACCAAAGCATAAAGAAATTTTCAGTAGAGTGGTGTAACTTGTCTCCCCAGTGTGGGGAGTGGCCTTTCTCCAAGCAGACTGAGGGAGTTTCAGTGGAGCGACTTGCTCCCTGCGGGGCTGAGATTCCTCCCGCTTTCACCCCCAGCTAAAGGATCCGGTAGTGAGAACTGACTCTTGGTCATCTCCGCAATCAGGGGCAGGACGCCGTCTTGGCGTCATTTCACATGTCATTCACATGTCATTCACATGCAGGGCACGGCAGGCCCGATTCCAGAAAAACTTGCTAAGCATTGACTGTATGATTCCAATATTCTTTGCGCATTGCACTTAGTGGCTGTACCCCTGCTTGTCTCTGAATGCTGAGGTCATTGTCCTCAGGCCCATCTGCTGTCCCACTGGTGGAGACACTCGAGGGACAGGTGACAGGCTTGAGGCGGAAACTCAGCCAGGTGGCAGAGTGAAGGCCTCTGGGAAGCAGTAGATAAACTAAGGTCCCGTCGCTTCTGGCCCTCTCCTTTCTCTCCTCTGCCCAGACGACCTTCACACCAATGCAGCTGTCCTGACGCATGAGAATCCAATGACAACCGAATTCGCGTCTCACCGTCCGGCAGACTCTGTGTTTGACTGTGTGCTACACATCTGTGGCCCGCAGGTCTGCGCCGTGAGGCTGACACTACTCCCTGCTCGTGAAAAGCTGCTCTTGTTTGCACTACTCCAGCCCTGGAACCAATTTTGCCTGCTGATACATCTCTGGAGAGGCTCTGGAGCCCACAGTCTGCTGTTCCCCGTGCTTGGAGTCACCTTTTTAACATGTGCTGTTCTCAGTGTCAACAGTGGCCGGGTCGGAGGACCCTGAAGGGTCAGTGGTGGGAAAGCTTACTATATTTAGGTACTAGCAGGCCCTGAAAGCATTTGCCGAGTGAACTTTGGGCTTTGCTTTTCTATTTTCAACACCAAGATCGACCTTCCATCAAAGAGAGATATTCACATCCAATCCAAGACCCGCTACTCTTATGTGAGAAACCAGTCCTTGGTTCCAGCTGTGGCCGGCAGATTCTCTAAGAACCACACCCCAGCCTTCCGGCGGCTGTCAGTGATTTCATCAACACGGAGAATGGTTTCACGCAGCTGCTGCTTCTCCCGTCTCACAATGGAGCTGTTAAGATCCTTGTGATTTACACAGGCAATTTCAGAAACCAATGCCTCCAGGAGCTCCAGAACAAGCATGCCCTGGCTACTCCCTGGCTGAGGATTTAAGGCCTGATAGGGACTTGCTGCTGGGAGAAGTGTGAACAAGGGCCCACCGTGACCTTGCATATGTACACGTGTAGCCAAGATCTCACCAAATTCCAAGTGCCCAGAGGTTTTTAATCAGGAAAAAAAAACACCTTCTTATCAATTAAGACAAACAGCATTCATGCCGTTTGTGGTGGAAACACTGGTCTTCCTTTAGGCTTCATTTACTGTCAACACAGTGGACGCAGAGGGCCCTGGCGTCCACTCCACTGCGACAGCGGAGGGAAGGTGGCTGTGGGTTACCTGTGTCCTGGACTCTGACAAACCTACTGCTGTGAACTCAGCTGGCCTCAAGCCAAGCAGGGCTCCTCTAGGGAGCCGGTCAAGTGCTGGGCAGGAAAGACACACCCATCTTCTCCCACCAGCCAATTTTGGATCCTCCGAGAGTCTGACAGAAGCAAATTAACCTAAGATGATCTCTGCCCTGCAGATGACAAGAGACATGGGAGACGAGTAAAATGTGGGAAACAGCGCAAAGTTCTATACAAAAGCGCCACCCCAATAAGGCTGTAGCAGAGAGATGAATCTGTTTAATGACAAGGCAATGTCACGTTTCTGCAAGGTCCTCAAGAGGAGACAAAAACAAGCAGTAAGCGTCATCGGACCGACTCCTTGTTCAAGCTGCACAGGAAGAAAAGGGTGCCACGGAGCCGGAGGACAGCAGAGGTTCTGTGGTGACAGTCATGCTACACAATAACCGTGTCCCTCACACCAGCCACAAAGGTCTCCAAAGGGGAGTGTAAATTTATGTTTCCATGTATTTTGTACATTCTATTTTGTATTAGACTACAGTATTATAATCATGTTATGAGTATTTTGGGGTTGCAGAATGAATTGTCTCAGTTTCCATGACTTCTTAGGAGGAAATCAGGTTTGATACACAAGTGCTTTGGATTTCAAGCATGTTTCCAGAATGAATTATACTCATGAACCAAGGTCTTACTGTATAAGCTTCGCAGAAATCTCTACTCAGATATCCAGGGGATTTCTGATAGATCAAATCTTTTGCTGGTGGAAAAAACCTTTCTTTGAAGCAAGGTGCCCTTGGGTTAAGCTACTTGAACTTCTGTCTTGCAGACTCCCATGGTAAGCTTGGGGGTTGGAACTGGAAGGTTGCTTGGTTTACTGTCCCTGTGGAGACACCATGGTGGGCCAGGGGCTCACTGGAAGCTTTCCAGGTGGTCCCCAAAGTGGCTTATTGTTGTAAGACCCTCAAGAGGTGAGGAAAAGTAGATTCTTGGGCCCAGAACACAGCTAACTGTTTAAAAAGAAGGTTCAGCAGATGTTTCTAATCACCCTTCCCATCTGGGGATGGCCAGGTCTGCACCCCTGGCCAGGTTACTGCTTGCTGCTCACACTGGGAACTTTGTGGAGGGTTGGTACCCTCCATCACCACGGCGGAAAGAGGCAGCCGCGTCCATCTCTGGCTCCCAGCTTTCAAATGGAAACACAGCGAGGAGGCAGACAGAGAAAAAGAAAGAAGTAGAGGAATGAAAATAAAAAAAGCCAAAACAATGAAAAATGGCTGTGAAGAAATGTAAGCTAAAGTGTAGAGCTCACTGCGAAGGTCAACAGGAATTTCAATCCTGCTGCAACGGGGAACTAAGGCCAGATGTGTCTAATTTTGTGTTATGTTTTGACCCCGCTTAATTATATCTATTTGACCCAGTTCAATTATGTTCCATCACCAACTTCAAAAAGGATATTCACCACTCAAAGGAGAGGTGCCAGATTCATTTAAGCTGTTACTACACGCTATGCGGCCTTCCGTCCTCCCGCCACCCCCTCGTCCTTAACGCTTAACCAGCCTGCCTGTGTCTGTACCCGAGGTAACAAACTGCACTCTGAAAAACGGCTTTGCCAGGCGGTGGGTCCGGGACAAGGGTAACACTGGAGACAGGGGCACGCGTCCTATCACGCTGAGCAGAGTGCGGGCTCTCTGCCTGCAGGGTTTCAGCTCTCGTCCTTGGAGAGGAATCTGATGGTGCAGCCCAGCCCCGAGCTCAGCCATCTTTCCCGGCGTCTTCTAACCCAAGCCACCCTTCCACTGCAGCTTGGGTTTCTTTTCAAAAGGCCCTGGGGGCTCGGTCTCCATTGGGCTTCTTGTTGGTCTTCAAATGTGCACTTCCTTTTCCAGTTTCTACACCTTTAGTCAGACCATTTCCGCCTGTGGGAAACTGCCTGCCCCATCTGTGTCTGCAGCAAACAGACTCATTTTTAAAAGCCCATCTTGCGTGCTGCCTCCTGTACGGAGACCTCTCCCATGCTTTCTGCAACCTCTCTGTTTCCAGGAACTGGTAACATATTCTTTTTCCTTCTTCCCTCCCAAGCCACACTGCCTCTCCTAGGCCTCCTGTCTCACCTGTCTCCAGCTGCCTCCCTAGTGCCTCTGTACCCAGATGTAACGTGGCCTCCCCAGAGTCCTGACCGTCCTCAATACACCCTTGCTGGTGCTGAAGTAGGCTCAGGAGAGGTCTTACGTGCAGCTCACCTTGCCCACCTGTCCAGCCCATCATCATCCTTTCCTAAAAATCCCCTTTAGAAATAGGACTTTTAGGACAAAAACCTAAAAATGATTTTTTTCTCATGAGATGGCCTGGTTTATAGGTGACTCATGGACAGGATGGCCTTGTCCTTCTAGGAAGCCCCTTGTGATGACTATTCAGGGCAGCCAAGAAGGGGCAAAAGGAGAGTGGTAGACCCAGGTCCCCCCAGCTCACCTACCCCTCCCTGGGTGACTGCAGCCCGGACAGTCCTCCCCCCCACCCAGAGTCTCAGTGGGCTGGGCGAGGAAATGGGCAGAACTGTATGCATTCCCCTAAATTCACAGCTTGGCATTGTCCCTAAATCTTCTAACTCTGGTCCTAGCAATGAGCCATCAGGCACAGGAATCTCGTCCACACTTTCTTTCTTTGAACACATCACAGACTCCAAAAATGGAGCTTTAGGGCCAAGAACATCATCAAACTTCAAGACTCTACAAGCTGTATTTGGTCACCATGAGCTTTCCTGAAGTGGAATGTTAGAAAATACCCACATTCTGAGACAGAGTGGAGCAGAGGACTCTGGTGGTGGTGGGGGCTCCCCTGGTGCCCCCCCACCTGCTCTGGGGTGGGCGGCATCCTCAGGGCCGAGTCCCGGAAGCCAGGTGATGCAGAGGACCCCAGGGAACCACTGATAGATCCTGCAGGTTTCCCTTTTACGGCTGGAAAAGTTTTGGGGATTAATCTCAACAAAGACAGCTTCAGAGGCCTGGGTGGGAGTATGGAGAGCCGAGATCTGAGCTAAGCAGACAAGCAGGGGTGGGATTCTGGTGGCACAGGGGGCCTGGGCAGGAACGTCAGGGAGTCCCAGCTGCCAGAAAAGAACAAGTGGGTAACTGTGCTCTGGGGCACCCACACCTCAGGGTTGGAAATGCTCAGGGCTTTTGATTACTGTTTGGTCTTTTACATGCCGAATGAAGCAATGTAAAATGCACATGATAAGAAATGGAAGAGTGCAATTAAAAACTGTAAATAGTAAAAAATAAAATAAAAAACACATATATCCCAAACTAACCAAATCTAACAACATGCCAATTTCAGTCAGAAATGAGGTATCTTACACAGAATTTAATCTGGATTACAGTAGAACCTAGGATTGTAGCTTGTTCTGTGAATGTTCCTCAACACCAGCAAACATTTCTAATAAGTTCTAACTTGATAACTGCACGGCATCTTGCAATATGGGTCATGTGTGACAGCGAATGTCACATGACATGAATGTCTCATGTCACGGAGATCCGTCTCCTCTGTCTCTGATCATGTCTTACTGTGCAATTGTGGGTGATCATTTCCCAGCAGCAAGAGGTTATGGAGGAGATCTTGTCACAAGAGGAGGAGAATACAAAGCCAGAGGAATCTCTCACTTCAAATGAGACACGGGAGAAGAGTAAAATGTGGGAAACAGCTCAAAGTTCTGTAGAAAAGCGCCACCCCAATAAGGCTGTAGCAGAGTGAGAGATGAATCTGTTTAATGACAATGTGATGTCACATTTCTGCAAGGTCCTCAGGAGGTGGCAAAAGCAAGGACCGGTTCCTTGTTAAAGCTGCACAGGAAGAAAAGGGTGCCACAGAGCCGGAGGACAGCAGAGGTTCCGTGGTGACAGTCATGCTACATAGTAACTGTGTCCCTCACACCAGCCACAAAGGTCTCCAAAGGGGAGTGCAGGTTAATTTGTTTATTTTTCTGCATCTTTTGTACATTCTTTATTATTTTATATTATAGGATTGTAATCATTTTATATGAGTATTTTGGGGTTGTAGAATGAATCATCTGAGTTTCCATGATTTTGTACGGGGAAATTTCCTGTGATATACTGTACGAGTGCTGTGGGTTACAAGCATGTTTCTGGAACAAATTATGCTCGCAAACAAGGTTTTACTGTACTTTGTGCAGAATATATGAGCGCCGTGGGTGCGTTTCTTTTCCGCCTCACTATTTTAAACATGCTGAAATACTGAAACAACACACCCAGGAAGCTCTCACCTTTGCATCAGTGCATCTAGGAACAGTCTTCTAGCATTGCTGTTGCAAATCTGTAGAAGGCTCATTTAGATGTAAGGAGGTCCCAACCATTGTCCTCCCCACAGATAAAATACTCGGCAAGCTCAAGCTTGGAGTCGAGTAAAGTGTGCAAGGGATGCCAGTTCCGAAAAAAGATATCTGCTTGCCCTTGTGGAATTGGAATTTTAAACGCGAGAGAACAAAAGAGTACAGTTGTAAGCCTGGCTCAGTCGGAATAAACATGAATGTGCCGATCACGTTTACATATATATATATATATATATATATATATATATATATATATATATATATAACAAAAGCGGAGGGAATCTCTGTGTTTATTCAATCACGATTCTTAAGCTATTTGTACCTGAGGAAAAAAATTATAATGTTCTTGATAAAAAAGACAAATTTTTTGGATAAAAGGCATATATCTCAAAATCTTGGAATGATACTATATAATGAAATAATAAAGAATGATTGAGAAATAACTTGTACATCTTGTTTCCATTATTTATAACTTTTTTCTTTCATGTCTAGTAGTATATATTTTATATTAATCTGTGTAAATTAATATGCTTACTATTTTTCTTTGGAATACAATGCAGTAACTATACAAATTTTTAGGAAAAATGCGTGCTATTTCATGTTAAGCCTATAATAGCTGACCACTTCAAAAGTCAAAGAACACATTAAAAGAGTTTCCATTAATTTTCTGAAAAAAATAGGAAAAGAATAAAGGAAAATGATTTTAAAAATGATTTCAGAAGTGGATTTGGCTTAATTATCACCTAAAATCTTTATAACTTCTTTAACAGCAAACTATAAAAAGTGAAAAATTTTTTATTACTGTATTATGATTTAGGGGACTTACTCTCAAAATCCAGGAAAAAGTGTGGATAGTTTTCAATTTCCCTGGTCAGGACTTTGAGCAGGTTTCCCATCCCAGCAAACCTAGGAAAGGCAACACAAAACATAAATAAATACCATTAGAAATAGAAACACAAGTCTCTTCAGGAACTTCCAGTTCCTTTGCTTGCTACTGTGAAGGCCATAAAGATGGCGTCTCAGAGAGGTTTGGTAACCCTGGGTACTTTCATTCCTGAACTGGTGTCCATAAATATCACAGAGGTGATGGGTGTCTAAAACCTAGGGACCTCTGGTGTAAACCACACCAAAGAGTGGTGAAAGCATTACAAGTAGTCTCTGGAGAATGTACTCTCATGCACTCACAATTAGAAAAATTAATCAATAAACATTGTACTAAAATAATCAGGTATTTTAATCATAGGAAATAGACTTTTAGTACGCTCTACAAAATGAATATATATTCTACAAAGTGAAGGACCCCTTGACTGATCCTTGGAAGTCTTACAGCTAATATCTCAATTTTGCCTGGTTTCTTATTCATCAAAGAAGGCATTACTGAAGTATCTGTCCAGAAAAATAACTTGCTTAAAGTTCATGAGAAGCAGGGTTTGGAGAGCACAGATTTAGGGTTCCACAGTCTCCTCTGGTTGCGTGTAGGAGACAAGACTCCTCAGAATGGAATTCCTGGGTGAGCTGAAGCCTCCCATCCTTCGACATTTCAATAGTAAACAGGCCAGAAACTTCTTGAAGTATAAAAACGAAAAGGAATAATACCCAAAAAGTCATTTCCCATGAAGCAACAGGCTAAGACATTTAAAAAGCTGAGTCAACTCAACAGAGAAATACAAATTTGTTAGACATCTGCGGTCCTCTCCTAAAAAAGCAAATAGGTAGATTGCAGTTACTTCGAAGTAAGCAACACAGTTTCTACTGCTCGCAAAACTAGACACTGCACCGTCTGCGGGGGAGGCCAAGTCCCGGGCCCTTCACTCCCCCAAAACACACCCACAGGACGGTGGGAGGCGGCTTGGGAGGCGGCCTCGCCACTCTGCAGACCGCAAACTCCGCTTTGCAAATCAGGGGACCAGCACTGCGCTGAGCCCTGATTTTCCATGCCTGTAGCTTCTGCTATGACGAGGTTGAAATGAGGAATTTTTTGAAGGCACCACTACGAGAAGGATACGGCGAGAGAATACACTGAAATAACAGGCTGCAGATTGTGTGACGTGCTTGCCACAGTCTTCCGCAGAGAATACCCCCAATCCGGGTGGAAAGAGCGGCCTTCAAACCCAATCCCAGCTCTGTGTCATGTCCCAGTCTGTGTCCGGACTCCAGGACCCTGTCTGCCCTTCTGAGAATAAATCAGCTGAGCACCGCGCAGACAGCAAGAGCTGAAGCAACAGTACCGCTCTTGCCTAGGGCCACGAAAGTTACGACGATTTAGGATGCTCCTATGGAAGCTGGATTTGATAGATCATATGCTGCTGCAGGGAAGTGTGGTAAGCAAGACTGGTGGGAAATTAATGAGGAAGATCTTTGTCCCACGTTATGAAGAAATTTCTAACCATTACAGTTGCCTGAAGTTGAGTAATTCCCCCTTGAAATGGGGAGCTCTCCCACCACACTGTCGAGGATTAAATAGCACCCCTTACTGATGATGTAGAAATGACTTCTGTGCTGGGCAGAAAGGTGGGCCAGAGATTTTTTAGACTTTTCCTGCCTTGGAGCGCACGAGTACGTGAGCATGACCATGGTGTGCGTGCAGACACACACACACACTCACACCCGTATGTGCACACAAGCACACGCACAGATGCACACTGTGCTTCTCTCTCAAAACTGTTGATTTGACTCTGCTGTCTGCCATTCCTTTCTTAGTCCTCTGCCTCTATGCACATTTCCTTTTAAGATATTTCTCAGTGAAATGCTGTGTGCGGTAGGTTTTGCCAAATTTAAAGTTTGCAACTGGTGTCCTCCAGCCCTCCACTAGGCAGCAGGTATAAACCCTCCTGCCTGTTTTGGGAAGAATGTTTCCAGTTTTACCAGCAATTCCACCTCAGACCTGGAGACGCTTCTTGCAGCAAGGTGATCTAATGTTTAGAAGAAGACCTGGCTTTTATGTATGATGCCTTAATGGAAGTCAGATTTAATTCCCCACTTTTTGTGCTGTGACTGTCCTAAGAGATATGCGTGGCCTTAACTCCTTCCTAAAATTTGTCTTGCATGTGATTTTACTGGCAGGGTGTCTGGGTGGGGATTATGGAACGCCTTTGAAATCTCTAACAGACTGGAAAAATGTGTAGGAACGCATGCAAATGTGAGCAGCATTCCGTCTCTTCCACAGGGATGACTTCGTTGACTGACAGCTCAACTAGCTTGGAGGAGGATTCTAGCATTAACCACGGTCAGTTACCGGGAACTTCCAGAATTCTAGACGTGTTGCCTCTGAAGCAGATGTCACACCTGCCCAGAGACAGGAGCGTTACGGACAGTGACAGGTCAAGTCTAGTTTTATGGGACCTAGAGATGTGTATTTCGAAGCTGACGAGAGATCGCTGCATTGACATAGAAACACATCATCTCGTCTGCTCCTCGGGGAGAAGGCCCAGTGCTTAATCTGCTCCCAGGTCCATAAGAGGTCACTGGAGCACCTGGTTTAGTGAGGACTGACCTTAAACAGATGCATCACAGAAAGGGTCAGGGGTGGAGCCCACTCTTACTTTGGAGGGACCCAGGGATCCCTTTGGAAAGCTGCATGTCTGTGTTCTCTGTGCTGGAGACTCTTCAGCCTATGCAGGTGAATGTAAAACACACCGCTTTGCATCACGGTACTAGTGACGTGGCTTAGGCAATAACAGAGTTATTTTAAAAGGTATTTGATCTTCTTATGAGTGATCCAAGTTTACCCTTCTTTATGGCAGTGTAATACTCCATCGTGTGTAAATGCCACATTTTCTGTGTCCATGTGTCTGCTGATGGACAGACAGGTTGCTTGAAAGCTTGATGTTAAATGAAATAAATCAGACACATGAGCTTAACTACCACATGGTTCATCTCACAGGAGACACTGAAACTGTAAATAATGAGCAAAATAGAAGACAGGTAATAGGAAGGAGGGAAATGGATGTTTTACAGCAGGGGAGGAGAACGAGATGGAAGGAGGCAGAGGAAAGGAGGGGTGAGGAGTAGAAACAAGGAATTAAGATGCGCTATGTCCAACTCCACACACAAACTGTAAACTGTATGTACTGCAAACACGGACCAATGAAAACTTCCATAAAGGTATTTTATCTCATTAAATAAACCGTTTTGGACAACTTAATAAACTTTAGAAAATGCAAACACTAGTGTAATAAAAGTGGGGAAGAAAACAATAAAGCAATTGAGAAAAAATGCTCCTTTTTAAGATTTAGCATTCAGAAAATTCAAAAGCGACAGTTTCCAATGGAGACGCGCCGTGACGGTGCCCGGATGAGGAGATGCGCGGTCCCTGCCAGCGCGGAAAAGCTGGTGAGGGGCGCTGAGCCCCGCTCCACAGCATGGCTGGGTGTCCAGCCGGACGTGGCAGAGCAGGGGCTCTGGCTTCTGCATGCAGCTCGAGGCCTCATGGTGGCCGCCTTCTGCGGCCTGCTGTGTTTCTGGAGGTGCCCCTACCTGCTGCCTTCTCTATGCCACCGCGGCTTCTGAGGGAGGTTATCCAGCAGCCAGCAGGAGCGGGAGCCGCCGACAGGGGCCTTCACCCCAGGGTCTTAAAATGCCTGGCAGTTTTCATAAGTAGAGAAGCTACTGATGAACTGGGCCCAGAGACCCACAGCGATAACCCTAGCACTCTGGGAGGCCGAGGCAGGAGGATTACAAGCTGGAGCGCAGGAGCCCAACCTGGGTAACTTAGAGACACAGCGAGACCCTTTCTCAAACTAAAAAAATAAATTTCAAAAGGGTCGGGGACATAGTTTGGTGCAAAGGCCCTGGGTTCACTCTCTAGTACCTCATTAAAGAAAAAAAAAAAAAAAGCTACCTGTGTAATTTTAGGGATAAAAGGGGGGCAGAAGAACCATTCAAAGAAGGACAAAAGGACAACACCAATGTGGATGCAAATGAACAGGAGGAAACCCTAGAGGATTTTAAATATCCTTGATATCATAGGTATCTTTTATATTTACACATTTTATGTAAATGTTGGAGGTAAATGCTAGCCAATAGGAGGCGCTGCAGGCAGGGAGTAATCCAAGCAGCAGCTTGCAGAGTTTGTGCATTGCTCAGTGTTACCCCGGGGCATTGTAGCCACACCTGCCATCCCAGCACTCAGGCAGCAGACTGGCACGTTGGGACCCGGCCTGGGCAGTTTAGGAGTCTTCAACACCCTGTCCCCAAATAAAAAATGAACAGGACTGGGGGCGGAGCTCAGTGTGAAGGTCCTGGGTTCAATCCCCAGTACTTAAAAAAAAAAAAGAAAGAAAGAAAAGGAAAGGAAAAACACCAGGTACTGTATTGCTGAATGTATATGCCCACTGTTCTGGAGAAAGACTTAGTTACTTGTTGCTGAGACAGAATACCCAACGCCCAAGGTTAAAGGGAGACAGGTTTGTTTGGCTCACAGGAGGCAGAGGTTTCAGTCCCCCACTGGCTGGCTCCAGCAGGGCGGCACAGGCATCACAGAGAACAAATGGTTCATGGCAGGCGGAAGGTAGCAAAGCTAGGCGGGGCAACCCCAGCTCTTTCTGTCCCTCTGTCTTACCCAGGTTACTCAGGGCAGGCAGCACTAACACCTTACTCCTAGCACCCTGGAGCCTAGCGTTGCACCTCAAATCCATCCCAGCATCACACACTCTAGACCAGCCCCCTCTGAAGAAGCCGCACCTGTGATCGTGCGAGGCTTTGGAGGACACTGAGACACAGCCATGATGGAGGCCACACAGCCTGAGGGTGCACAGGAGTCCGCCTTGCAGATGGCCCAGAGGCCGGGCAGGGAGCTGCAGGCGGATGGGCAGGGTGTCGAGTTGGGGTGAAGGGAAGGGAGGACACCAAGGCCAGGTTCCCCTGCAACAGCAGGTCTGCCCTGACAGGTTCTCTTAGCACCGCATTATTCGGAACTGGGTATACATGGGTTATCTATGCGCTGTCTCTTGGTTCACAGCTCAAAACCACTTCTACTGTTGACTCTTCCACTACTCTGAGTCTCCTGAAGAAATCATTCTCTGTGAACATTTCAGTTTCAAAAAAGAGAAGAGGCTGGGCGTGGCAGCCCACACCTGTAATCCCAGCTCTCAGGAGGCTGAAACAGGAGGATCCCTGCAAATTTGAGAGCAACCTGGGCTACTCTCAAATCCAGGGCCACCTGGATTACATAATGAGACTGTCTCAAAACGGGGAGTGACAAATTCACACACACACACGCAACCCTTTTCCCTCCACTATTTGGCATTCTTGCACATTTTCATTTTCACAACCACTTTGAGGTAAACATGGTCATTTTCCCCATTTTAGCAATAAAGGGAATAGTGAGGACTTGGAAACCTGCCAGAGCTCCTAGTAGATACAGCAGGGTCTGACCGAGAAGCCCCAGCTCTTGGCAAACTCCGTCCCATTCCCTTTCAAGACTGGGTGTGCAGATCTGCACCCTTGGAAAGGTTCCCACTCATTCCAACCAAAACAAGCGTGGCTCACAGAGCACTGTTCCCCGCTCACCCCATTCGCCCCACTCTCCGTGTCCCGTGTGACCACGGACGTCGGAGCTTCCCCTGTGCCTGAGTGTGAGCCCTGGGTGGGGGGGCTGCACACCTGTCCCCCCCCCCGCATGTGGGGCAGTACCTGGCCCTGTGCACCCTGGAGAAGAAATCTCTGTGCCATGGACCCAGGAATCAGCCCCCCAAAGCAGGCGGGAAGAACGACAGCACACAGAGGGCTCAAGCTACCAGGTATGTCTGTGTTACTGGCTTATGAAATCCAGAAGTCGAGGAACCGCTCATAAAACTCAGAACTTGCCTGGGCATGGAGACAGAACTGCAGCAGGACCTGGTGTCCACTCTGTCCAGCCAGTGCAGCCGTCCCTGCCACCCACTCACTGAAAGTCTGATCTCACCACAATGGAGCCCCAGGCAATGCCGTCCCGAGTCTGCCAGCTTCAGCACGGCGGGCACTTAGAGCTAGAGGAGAACCTCAGTCCCTCTGGTCTTCTCTCCCATCTCTCACGCCTCCTTCCTCCTGAACCACAGGAAGGGCTTTCTCTGAATTCCCCTCTCCAGCTAAGGCCAGGATCTAGAGAATTAACCTGCAGGAAGAACTGCTAGAGCTGGCATCACACCCAGAGCCCAGCCGAATGCCGTCCGGGCTGCTGTATTCTTCAGGTCTGTTCATCACCCTCAAGATAACTTCCTCTTCTTCCAAAATGGCTTAGACTCCACGTCCCTCCTCCAAGAAGCGGCCCTTCCTTGAGCTTCCCGCTTGGTGGGACCCCAGTGCCTTTGCCTGTCAAGGAATTTGCACATCTTTTCTGTATCCACCATCCTTTGCTTCCGGGAGGAGCTTGATGACTAAAACGCCAAGGCTTGGAGGAGGGGAACCTCCCTTCCCTCTGTGACTTCTGTAGCAGGGTGGAGCATAGCAGGCCCTCTTCGACAGTAGGGCCGTTTCTGGGGACTGGATGTGCTTTTAGGGAAGTGACTAAGATGAGGTGCTTTTTAAGCCGATCAACAAGGTTCAGAGCTGGGGTAATCATGTAGGGGACCCAGGATGGTAGCTGATGTCAAGGCCACTGGAAGCTCAGAGACCCTGAAGCATCCTGAGGCCAGGGACGTGTGAGACTTCAAGCGACTCAATGACACACTCTCTAGGTAAGCGCAGACCTCTGTGTGAACGTTTATGTGATGCAACTATTATGAATTACAAGCAAATCTACTTCCAACTTCCACTAACCATTGGCCTGCACGGAGCACCAAGGCAAAGCCACCTCGCTAAAGAAAAGGTCCATTCCCTAAATGAGACCTGTAACCACTCTTCTAGGGTGGGGTGTGCGGCAGAGGGGAGAGGCGGAATCCCAGGGGACCCTACTCTCAGAGCCGGATCGGAGACCCTGGCGGGGTGGGGCTGCAAAGTCCTGCGGTTTCTGTTCTGCTGTTGAACACACTGCCAAGAATCTACGAGATGGTTCCATCCCAAGATGAAGGAGGAGGGCTGACACAGGGTGAGTCTATTAGGGCACTTTCATCTGGCACTCGGAATGAGTTAATGGCCCAGATGTGCTCTCAGAACATTTTAACACTGTAAGTAACGGCACTCGAATGGGTAAACGCCTTGAATATTGTCACGGATCGTTAATACTATGGCGTCTTTGAGAAGGGTGTGGCATTCTCTGTGGAATATGAGCTGCTGGGGCCCAGTCTTACAGCAATCCATGGGAATTTGCAAAGAAAAACAAAAACAAGGGCCAGGAATTTAGTTAACAGCAGAAGTGCCTGCCTGGCGAATGCAAGGTCGTGAGTTCAATCCCTGGGACCCCCCCCCAAAAAAGAGTGGTGAAGATGTTAAAAACAAACAAACAAACAAACAAACACAAAACAAAACAAAAAAAATCAAAGCTGAGATCCCGTTATGAAATTGAATAACTAAGTGCAGATTTAAAATAGCCCTTTCAATATTGGAGTTAGGTTTTCTAACAGAGACTATGACCTCATCGCAGCTAATTTTCCCATAAACATCAGTGTTAGAGCAGCAAAAACAGTCTCCAAGATGTGAGGACCAAAATTAGGGGTTTTTTGGGAGGGTGAAAGTTGATGCCTCCCTCAAGTTCAAATGAGAATATAGAAGGACCTGTGCTGGACTCCTCCAGCTCTATGCTGGCTCTATGCTGAGAATCAGCAGTGGATCTGTCCTCTGTCCCTTGTGAAATCCAGAACGTGGCCACAGGAAGCCGTGGGAAGGGTCAGTTGCTTACCTAGGGGAGCTGACAGTCCCAGCCTGGCCAGTTCTGTTGCGACGGGAAAGCGACTCCTAGATCACCCCTCCTGCTCTGTACGTAGCTGCGGCCCCAATGTCTGGTGGATCTCCTCCCTCGGGGGGGCGGTAGGCAACTTGGTTTTGGCCAAAATACCCACTTTTCCCTCTCCCAACTCCTCCTCCTCCCCAGGGAATGAGAGGCGGTGCTCCCCAGCAGGCTGTAGAAGCCAGAGACCTAAGCACCATCTGGGTCCCCTCCTCTACTTTCCACCCCTCTGTGCCTCCCAGAGGGCCACTCTGCCCTCCTCCCTGATGTGAAGTTGTTCGGGTCTCCAGTTGGTACCCCCACCTCGCCACTTCCCCACGTCCACACTGGATATCTCACCAGCCTGTGACCCTGCTACGGGGACGGTCAGGTGTGACACAAATGGTGCTGAATTACACGTTGCCCAAGGTTGTTGTCTTATGATCACTGCAACCCGGAATTAAGAACCCGAGGCTTCTCCTAGTCCCTGCCAGCTTCCAGGACCAGCAGCAGCACACTTATCTGTTAGCGGAGCTTCTCTGCCTCCATGGGGTGAAATATGACCCACTGGGTCCAGCTCCCCTGCCCCTCCACAAGTACTGGGGGTGATGGTGTGCAGTGAAGGGGGGAATCCTGAGCAGTGACACCCTCACACAGAAGAATTCAGCAGCCCCAGCCACAGATGGACCTGATTTCTACATCCAGGCTTTCAGAATCTGGGATTTCTTAAACTGGGGCCCACCTGGGTACCAAAGACCACAGTGGAACTAAGGTGTCCACACACTATAGGAATCATTCCCTAGATCAGATTTAACTTGGAAAGGGTGTGTGTGGGAGGTGTCTAAAGAACATAGAGGTCGAAGAAAATTAGCCCAAGGTCACATCATACACTAAAGCCCTGAAGAGCTGGAGGCCCAGGCCAGTAGCAGGCCTCATTGGGTCTCAAGCATCAGAAAAACTCAGGGGGCCAAAGCCTCACCTGTAACCTTGGAGCCAAGTGTGGCTCTGCCTTGGTTTCCAGCTCAGAAGGGAGCTGCACTGATTTCACTACAAACAAAACTAACTTAAAGTAAAAGCTCCGGATTGACCCCCAAGGGAGCCGCGAAGTAGGCCTGAGTCTGGGCGGGGAGGACCTGCAGGAGTGCTGGGAGAGGCCCATGTGGACACACAGAGCTTTCGCCGCCAGACCCACCGGGCATGAGGGACCTGGCGCCCACAGGGCCGAAGCTGGCCTGCTCCAGCAGAGCTGCAGCTGCAGAGCCTCACAGGTGGAGGTCACCTTGGCAGTGGCCCGCCCAAGGCTCCCTGTCCAGCCACAGTCACTCGGGAGCTCTGAACGCCCAGCTCCACATTCTCCCTGCTGTTTTTGTTTGTTTTCAACCTCTGACATTTCCTGTGCCTGGAGCCCCTCTTCCTCTCCGCTTGCCAATGTTATTTTTCTTCAGCCAAATCAAATATTTCCTCCCATAAATAAACACCCTCTCCCCAGCGCGGCCAAGGGCTGTTACTGTAAGCTCTGCACTGCGCTGTTTTACCGCGCTGCTTCACCCCTCCTGCTGCTTACTCCTCCGTCCAACAACAGGGTGCTCTTCCTTGATATTCCCAGAAATGCATCAAAGAGTCATCGAATATCAAAAACCACAAAGATGTCAACTACGAAAGCGCGATGCAAAAACAGACATCCTTAAAACCAAGGGGGAGAGCCAAGAGTGGTGATGCACAACTGTAATCCCAGCACTCAGGAGGCTGAGGCAGGAGGATCACTGTTGAGGCCAATTTGAACTACATAGCCAGACGCTGTCTCAAACAAACAAAAGCAAGCAAACAAACAAACAAAAAACAGGTGGACAGAATAGGCAGATCCTAAGACACAAGCACTTTGTGACCCTTTTGCTTGGGGATGGCCAAGTGCTTTGACAATCCGACACAGATCAGCCTTCTAATGAAAGTGCCACAGGCGCAGACAATCCGACACAGATCAGCCTTCTAATGAAAGTGCCACAGGCGCAGACCGACCATTCCAGGAGGTGCAGTGAATGCCACGATGATAGTAACAGGAACCTCCCAACGACAGTAACAGGAAACTCGTCTGTTTTAAAACCAGGCGTTTCAGTCTGCAGACAGCCAAGCAGGACCAGGAGCGCTTTTCACAGTGTGCGGACTACGGGCTGAGCCACTCCGGAAAAAGAGCCAGAATCATTTGGCACAAGCACAGGCCGCTCCGTAGACCTCGGGAGACACTCTGCTTTCTCCCTTGGGTAACTAACTGCAGCCACCAGCCTCTCTTTGCATCCTGCAGCCCTGGGGTCGGGCTGTTGCCAGCGCCCCCGCCGGGAGCGAGGGGAACTGCAGCCCAGGGCAAACGCCGTTTTCTCTGGATGCACCCTGCCTGGAGTTTGCTCAGGAGCCAGGGCAGGAAACGGCGGCCGACCGAGGCCTCCTGGAAGCGGGGCGACACTGCACGGCTCGTGGGAGCCTTCGAGGGGCTGCAGGCCACGCAGGAGCCGCGCATGACCAACCAGGACGCTCGCTGTGCGTGGCAAGGCGCGGGAGCCCTCGGAGCCCCAGTATCCGAAACGTCCCAGCAAGGTATGCACAGGCGGGCGGACACAGGTGGTCTGCACAGCCTCATCGAGCTCCGCGGATTTCCCGCTGAGCGGACCTCTGGATCGCACTGAAGTCGCCGCGGACCCCATCCCCAACACTGGTGCGCGGCGCGCTCTGCTGGTCATGCCAGGGACTGCAGCCAGGGACGCAGGCGGCCTCTACTTTGCCTGGTTTTCTGATGAATGCGGCGCGGTGGGCTTGAGGTTGGGGACTGAGACCCTGAATTTAAACGGGAGTCCCCGCTGCAACGTGCATTAACCTCGCACAGAGCCTGTGGAACCAGGAAAGGAAATCGGTCGCCGCCTGCCGCCAAGTCTTCACTTAAACTGCAGCCCGTGCCCGGGACGGGTGGACCCTCCCTCCTGACCCTGCCTCTGTGGTCAGACTGACGCCTGTGCCTTGACCGCGCTCACCACTGGACGCTGGGCACTGTCGCGGACAGCACCGCTGCCCCACAGGCTTTGCTGCACCTGAAGCCCAGAGCCTCGTTTCCAGGCTGGCAGAATTCTCCCCTCAGCTGTGCTCTTCAAAACAAAGGTCGCCCCACTGCACTGGTGACCGCTCTGGCTCTGCGAGCCGGCCCTCAGGTGGCGGGAAGGCCTGAGTCGGACCCGCCCTTTATTAGCCACGCAGCCTCACCCTGTGCACCGGACATGGCACCTTAACTTCCCTGAGTCCGAGTTTCACTGCGAAAAACACAGATATTGCCATCTCCATAAAGGGGGCTCCAGCAAAGCAGACAACGCAGGCGTTGTGATTCTGTAACTAACAGGACAAACGCTGTCCTTTATACAGCCAGGCATATAAGCCAGAGCCATCCTCCTCGCTATCACTATTACTCCTATGACTCCACCAGCTGGCCTCAGGTCGGGCCATAAAGGAAAGGTCCTTTTCCCCACACAACTCTGATTCCCACCTGCCATGCCATAAGCAGCATAAGTACAATGTTTCTGCCACGCCACCCATCCTGGGAGCCTTCTGACCATGGACTGAACCCTCTACAAATGTGAGTAACCTCTCCTCCTTTAAGGTGCATCAGGTTTTGGGTCTCAGTGATGAGGAAAGTGACCGAGACAAAAAAAAGAAGGGAGAAGAGAAGGAGAAGGGAAAAGGAAAGAAAGAAGGACGGAAACAAGCAAGCAGGGAGTAAAGTAAGAGCGAAGAAAGCAAGAGACAGGAGAAGGAAACAACCTTGCTTCCGCTGTTCCTACCTGCCTTACTAAGTGCACAGCTGGTATCGGGACCCTTATACTGTGCTCGAAATGTAAACGACAGAAACTTGACTCATTAGCAGGTCCCCAGTGATGCACAAGATAGCTTCTCCAAACAGACCACGCAGGATGTGAGAGGAGCTTGGCCACACCTGCGCTAAGCTTGGGCAGCACCCAGTCTGCGAGCTGTCCTCTGACCCCGTGATCCCTGGGAGGCCCAACAGCCAGCAGGGCAAAGGCTCCTTGCTGGGAAACTGGATTCAGATTTTGTGGGTGCAAATTTAAGAGTGAAATTTCAGCACAGTGAAGCGGGGAGGGCCTAGTGCTTTTCAGAAGTGATGCTGAGTGCCTTCCGATCCAGAGAGGTGGACAGCGGCGGGTCTCATCCAAGCAAGGACTCAACTCTTCAGCCCTGTTCTTAAGACCCATCAAAGCTGACAAGCAGGGCCTGGCACTGAAGTTCCAGAGACACCAACTATCCCTGCGCTCCTTACCCGGCCTCCGGCCAGGCCCTGTGCTATCCAAACCTGGGGCCAACTCTGCATGTTGTGCTGCAGTGTTTCCCTCCATTCTCATCCAAATCCTCAAACACAGGTGAATCATTTAGTTAGTGTCTGTCATTCTTGTGGTACTCAGCTACCTCTGAACTACATACCAAGCCCTTTTTTAATTTAAGACAGGATCTTGCTAAATCATTACGTTGTCCAAGCTGGACTCACACTTGCTATCTTCCTGCCTCAGCCTCCCTGGGTGCTGGGATTACAGGTGTGTGGCACCATGCCCAATTTAAACAGCTTAGTTTTAAGAGTTACTAAACGGTACAGGTTTCTGGAAAACAAAGCAATTAAATGTAAAAGCTTACTTTAGCCACTAAGGGGCGTTATCAACTCATATGAAAAATGTTGGGCCTGGTCAGGTAGGTTCTTTGCAAAAGCAGAAGTTTGCCAAAAAGGAGAAGCCATTTCGACAACCAGAATATCTTCTAAAGGACATTGCACTCAAGAGTAAAAAGCAGTAGAATTCACAGTTGTGGTAATGAACACTCAGGGCAGACCCTAAATTCTTGCTTCTAGGTCATTTCAGAAACATGAGTCTTGACCCATTGGTCAGAAATGGTGCCAAGATGTTTGGGAAGGAAAAATGATCAGATTCAGCCATCTGGCTCAGCAATCACCCTCTTTGGCATTTCTAAGTTCTTCAGTTGCGTTTTCAAAAGAAGAAACATCTGTCTAGAGGCTGAATCAACTTGACTCTTGTTGTAACCAAAGAGAAAAAGTCAAAACTCTCACTGCAAATTATCGAACTGAGTTTCTATATCTCACTTCAGTGAGGCTTCCACTGAATGTCTTTTTTTGGATCTGGGGCAGTACCCTCAATGCCATTTAGCGGAAGTGGAGATCCTCAGTTTGTGGTCTGAACCCCCAGTCTTGCACTTAGGACAGACCGAAGGACAGAGGTATAAGCTGCTTCCACCCGCAACACCCCTGCGGGAAACGAGTGATACACAAGGGAAAGCAGAAGAGTCCCTGGACTTCCCTGTTTACTTTAATAAACCGAGGCCACAGTCAGACCAAACAAACAGGCACACAAAGTTTATCTTCCAACCTCTGTTTGGGCCCACCCCTGCAGTGGACACCGGAACCGTGGTCCTGACCTCAGCTTTCCCTGCAGCCGGGGCTCTGGCCGTGTCTGTGGCTGTGCAGGACATGGTCTGAAAGTCCTGTCCTATGTGTCCTGCAGGGCTTGGCACAGCAGATCAGTGCCGCCCGGCTCTTCCTGCTTTCAGCTTGAGATAGCGAGTCGTTATCCAAACCCTGGGCCTGGAACTGCCCCAGCTCATTCCCTGGAGCCCTGCTCAGCTGAGCCAGCCCCAGACCACCTGGTGTGCAGGGGCCTGAGGGGCAGGTGGGGACACCTTCGGCCCGTCTGCCACCTGGCCTGGGCCAGGTGCCACAGCCCTCTGAAAGCTCCTCTTCCAGAAAGCCAAAGGGGTGCAATGGGGAGGAAAGAGCTCTTCGCTTGCTCTTTGTAATCCCCACGACCCCCTATTGAGTCATTGCTCGTAAGGAAACTGAGGTACCGTGCAATGGGGAACCCATGGAGACACTCCCCACCCCTCATCTCAGACTGCGCAGTGCCCTCGGGGTGCACAGGTGTTCTCATGTTCTCACCCACGAGTGGCTGCAGCAATCAATTGCCTATTGGTTTTTTATTTCCAATCAAGAAAGAGAAAAGCTTCTTCTGTGAGCTTCCCTGGTTCCTAGTGTGCGCCACACAGTCAGAGCCAGCAGTGCCATGCAGATGCCTATCACAGGCAGCGTCACAGGCCCTGCTGCCCCGCGGCCCCCCAGCAGCAGCGGTGGTGGCATCGTGTTCACGGTGCGTGGGACGCGGCGGGGGCTGCACATCTGAGAACCATGGCACCCAGACCCAGAGGGAGGCCTGGGCCTGCGCACGCACCTCGCTGGCCTGGTGCACACTTGGTTTAGAAATGGGCTCCCTCGTGGATCTACTGGCAGGAACGAAGTGCAGCCAGGGGAGCTCTCTGTCCCACTGTGGTGCTGTCTTCGCCTCAGCCCTCCGGCCCTGGTGGCCTCGAAGCTCCACCTTTCCCTGCCTCGGTACTGCTCCCCGAGCTCCTTGCCTCAGTTTACTCACTAGAATAAAGGCTTAGATAGAAGCGAGACCGGATGATCCCTAGATCCTCTGAACAGTAACATTACAGCCCTTCCAAGACAAAGCCCCCTATGAGCAGGAAAACCAGGTGCTCCCAGGCAATACTCGCTTCACTCTTTAAACAGGCAGAAAAGAATCAACCCACGGTCTGCAGCCACAGAGTTAGCTGGACCCCATACTGGGCCGCTCACCGAACAGGCTGCCCGGTCTCTAAACTGCTATTAGCAGCGGCTCAGCTCTGCAGCTTGCTTGGCGTGAACTGGTCCAGGGTCCCCGGCCTGCGCTGGCCAGGGGTTGGCATGGCGACGCCGGAGACACTCTTGGCTTGAGCCATCCTTTTCCTCTGGCTCTATTGTCACTGTGTGAGATCTTGGCCCAGAAGGACAGAGAAATCCTCATTGAGGTCTGATGTCAGGGGGAGAACAAGAAAGCCTTTGTTGGGTTCTCCTCGGGCCTGGGCCAGCCAGGCTCAGGCCGCGTACAGAGGAGTTCTGTGCTTGCCCAGCCTGGGCGTGGCCCGTCGTAGCTGGGACCCTCCATGTGCACACCCTGTGCCCTCTTCCTCCTGCACTACCAAGGAGAGGGCCGGTGCTGCTCTGAGAGGGCTTTGGACAGAACTCCCCGCCCCGGCAGCACCGACCGCCAGGAGCTGCCACTGCTCCTCCACCTCCTCCTCTCTGCACTCCTCTGCTTTCGAGTCGCCCCTGCCTGAGGCACCCTCAGCCGGCTCTGAGATGCCCTCCCTTCCTCGGGCTCCCATTGCTGTCCATGCCTGACCCTGTTTCCGACTTAAGCTTTGAAACCCATCTGAGCCCAGGTGGCCGCTGAGCAAACAGCCGTTCAGTGATGGAGCCACCACTAACCCTGGAAGCTTATTTCTAAAATTCAATAGATGATTTAGGTCAACACAGAAGCTCAGCTGAGCCCTCACTACAGGCCAGGCACCACGCTCAGTGCCTGCGTGTGCCGACTCGTCTCAGGGCCGTGGCAGTGCAGTTCCTGGTTCACTCCACAGAACAGGGAACTGTTGTGACGCTGGAGAGGAGGCCAAAGTGTACCAGTGCGCAAGGGGAAGAGCAAAGTGCACACCCAGAATCTGCTCCCAGTAGTGACGCCGCGTACTTCTGTGTAACAGCCACTGTGTCACCCATTTTGCTGGGTCTGCTGAGCCCACGTCCCAGGGGATTCCCAGGAACTAGACACACGTGCTTCTGCAAACATCATCAACTCGCAGGCACCTTCCATTATGGAAGCTCCAGAGGCGGCAGCTCACTACTGTCTTCCTGTCCTCCTTGGCCAGCAGGATGGTCAGGGCCCCAGGCCCAGAAAGTGGGCTCTGTGCAGGCTCGCAGCGGCCACTGGAGGAAACACTGGCCAAGTGGCTTGCGCTGTGACATCTCGGGACGACTCCTCTGTGGTCCCCACCCAGCCCCAGACGGAGCACCCTCGAGTCACGGAGAAAGGCAAGCTGATCCTCGAGGTCAGCCGAGCACCCCAGCTGCTTCACCCCAGACACAGGGAAGGGCGGACAGCGTCTCTGCGGACACAGAGGGCCGGAAGAAAGGTGCTGAGGAGACGGTGCAGCTGCGGGGCTTCCGATAGACTGTTTCCATTCTTTTCTTTCTGCCTTCGTCTTCCTTCCTTCCTTCCTCCATCCCATCCTTCCTGTCTTCCCTCGTTCTCCTGCTGCACAGAGAAATGTCACAGGGATTCTGGAGAGAAAGCATCTCTTTCACTTGGGCCAGCAAGACGCACTCCCCCGGGAGACAGCACCTGGCCTGGGCCCCACCTGAAGGCCCCACCAGGCGGAGCAGGATGGCAGAGCATGGTGTGCAGTGGCAGGGACAGGCTTTCTCTCTCAGGCCCTCTTCCTAGCTTTAAGCTGCACTGTCTGTGGAAGGAGACATCTGCTCTTCCTGGCTACAGCGAGGGTCAGAGATGGTTTGGCTGGGAGACTGCAGAGAGAGAGAAGAGAAGAACCCTAGGACATACATCTTTCCTTTCCAACAGGCACAGCAGGCTCCCAAGGGCAGGAGACGAGGTGGGATGAAAGATGAGGGCACATCTTGGGTCACCCGGGTCCCCAAGCAGCAGGCACCTGCCTTGGCCCCTCACCCTAGCAGCCTGGACTGGGCTCAGACATGACTCGGGTTCAAGGAACGAGGGCCAGCAGTGTCAGGCTGGAGAAGTGACTCCCTTGGGAGCATGTGCACAGGCACCTGCAGGACCAGAGGCCGCATGCAGAAGACTAAAGGACGGCGGGCTCCGTCTCATGCCTCCTAGCAAGCAGAGCACGTGCCGAGCTGCACCCAGTTCTGCACATGTGAGCTTGGTGAGCACCGAGGACAGTTCTAGTCATAAGATCTCTTCTTCCTCCTCGATCTAACCTAACCTCCCTATTCATAGGAGGGTGACAAGGCACCCTCTGATACACTCCTGCTGTGACTGACACCCAGAAGTCTCCTAAAGCCTCACACAATCATAGGTGGGGCTTAGAGCAGCTGTGGTCAGGAGGTGGGGCCTGTGGAATGGGTGGCCCTGGGGGCAGGGCATGGAAGGGCTCATCTCCCTCCCCGTTCCTCCCTTCTCACTCCACTTCCTGTGGACCATGCTGTGAGCAGCTCTCCTCCACCAGACCCCCTGCCAACATCCCTGGGTCAGCTGACCACAGACTGAACCCTTTGCAAACTAAGCTTCCCCTACTTTAACTGGTTGGTATTGGGAATTGTGTTCCAGTGACGAGAAAAGTAACTAAGGCACCTCCTAATAACCGTGGGCCTTGGGCAAACCATTTCGTGCAGTCCTCTGGCTCCAATCTCATCTTCTGTCTGCCTCCTGGGGGCTTTGTGAGCGGCAGTTGTGTGAGGCACACAGCCTCCGCACATCCCGGTGGATGGTTCTACCATTGACTCGTCTTCCAGCCACCAAGGGAGATGGAAGCCAACTGTACTGGGCTGTGGTTCCATCATAAATTTGCTAGAGATACGTGTACGTGTCCATGTGTACACATATACTTGCACGCATACATCTTCATGTGTGTGCACATGTGCATGTGCGTGTGTGTCCCGAGGAAGGCAGAAGACAGATGCGTGCTGCATGGAGAAGCAGCAGACCCAGCTGTCTTTGAAGCTGCATTTTCCCCCAAGGAGTCACTTAGTTAAAAGCTACGCTGCAGACGGGTTCTTCCTCTTCTTTCTTCTTTTCTTGGCGCTTTTATTTTATTCTGCTCACTCACATGGTAATGGGGTCAAAGAAGATATGAACTCAAATTAGTCAATTTGCTTCTTTTCTGTCATTGTTGGGAGCAGGGTGGGAGGATGAGGAGGCTGAGGCATACCTGTGCATGACAAGATCTCCAGCTATTTCCTCCCCACCACCATCACAAGGAACTGAGGGTTGGCCCCTATTTATAGAGTATGGATCTGTAGCAGGAGGATCTCTTTTCCAGATCTCAACTCCTACTCATCCTTCATAGCCCCGCTCATATGATTCCTCTCGGAGCCCACTCCCGTGTGTGCACGCATCACTCTCATCCACTATCTGCTTCTCCTGCTGTGGGCTGTTGTGACTCTGTCTCTCTGACAGCCTGACTGGGCCTGAATTGTCCTCATGTTCACAGATTCAGCCCAGGGTCTAGTGCATGGTAGCCCTCTAGAAATTACCTGTGAAATGAATGTTGCTTCCCCAAGGGAAGACTTCTGTTAATATTAAATGGAGAGAGCTCTCCATTAAATGGAGAGGGAGCTCCTCCCAGCTGGGCTAGCAAGACTGGAAGAAGACGTTAGGGACAATTTCAATATCCCCTAGGAGATGTTAGAAGCTCTGGCCAGCCCTTCTGTCCCAGCAGAAACCAAGCTGAGCATTCCCAGGAACCTGTTAACCGAGAGGGGCATGGATGCTCATCACCCTTTCCCACTTCCTGGACACTCGCTGGAGGGTGGATGGGGCTGTGGATTCCTCTGTAATCAACTACCTTGTTGTTTAGCTGCTAATACAAGGAGGAGGGGCAAAGTGAGCATTTAAAGGAACCCGAAGTCAAATGAAATCCAGCCCTTTGTCTTCCCCAGTTTCAGTCTCATCAGGGTGTCTATTTCTGCTTAAAAGCTTGTTATCAGAGCTGAGCCTGGTGGTGCACACCTGTCACCCCGGCTCTCTGGGAGGCTGAGCCAGTAGGATCACAAGTTCAAGCCCAGCCTGGGCAATTTAGTGATTCAGGGAGATCCTATCTCAAGAAGGAGAAGGAGAAGGAGGAGGAAGAGAAGGAGGAGGGGAAGAGAAAGAGAAGGAGAAAGAGGAGGTAGAGAAGGAGGCAGAAGAGGAGGAGGAGGAGGAGGAAAAAGAGGAAGAGAAGGAGAGGGTTGGGGATGTAATTCAGTGCAAAGGCCCTAGGTTCAACCTCAAGTATTGAAAAAAAGACAAAGGAAAACTGTTAAAGGCCCTATGCTGCCCTCAGGACAGACTCAGCCCCTTGGCTTCCTCCCTGGGAACCCCTTGGCCTCTCAGCTCAGCCTCACCCTCCTTTCCACAGCCACCCAGACTGACCAAGCATCTGGCTCCTACAAGACACAGCTCCTGGTCCTGCCTTTGCCCAGTCTGGAAACTCCTAGGGCCCTTCCCTGGGGATCCCCAGACCTTATCTCTGGGAGGGAGAGGAGACAGAATGGCCCCAGGGGCTTCCCACTCCTTTTCTCAGCCAGACCAGGGACCTACTCTTACCACGACACTGGAAGTGTGTCTCGCAGGTCCCTGGCCCCTCGCCAAGGGCAGTTGCCAAGCCCAGTTATCAGGTGTCCCAGGGATCGGCCCATCAATGCTGACATGTAAGAGGTACCCGGACACTTGCTCAGTGAAATACCCCGGAGGCAGGACTCAGAAACAGTCCATGATGTAAGAGTTCCAGAAGGTCCAGTAGACAGGACCTGCAGGAGGTTCCAGTGGACAACTTCTACTCCAGCGCCTGGGTTTAGTGATGACCAAATTAGGGCAACTGTTTACTTCGGCCTCATTTACTGGTGAGCTTCTCCAAGAGCCTGCCATGGACACAGGCCAACTCCTAAGGATGGGGCCGGGCCTTACCCATTGTTAGAGGTTTCTGAGGTGTTCTGAGGGTGCGCTCTACCTGGTAAGAATATCCATCCTTATTTTTACTAGAGAATGCTTTAGGGTCAGGGACCTTGGGATGCCCTGGGGAGAAGAGCACAGCTTAAGAGAATCTCTGCAAAAGCCATGTTCTCCACAAAAGGACATAAACACCTAAGTCCTTAGTAAAGCACCCCGTGAGGTCCTGTGCGACTCCTTCTACTCCAAGCCAAATGCTTCCCCACACACCAGCCTTTGTTCCAGTGACAGCTTCCAGCCTCTTTTCTTTACCTTCTTCAGACCTTGCTCCAATAACGGTGTGCTGGAGGCCTCCCCGGGTCCCCCCATCCCGCAGCAAAGCCCTGCACCCCACTCCCAGCTCTCTGGCTCTGCGACTCCATTTTTGGCTGCCACATTGTCCCCAGGCACTCAGTGCTGCCTGCTGTAACACACACCCATGTCATCCAACACGCAAGAAGCACTTTGTTTTCTCTGGTGCTGTGTCCCCAGCTCCCAGCAGCACCCGCCACACTGCATATTTGCTGGATGAGTGGATTGCCGGTGCACAGGTCAACATACAGCCAAGGTACAGGAAGCCCCAGTGAGAAGATGCTTGGCACGGACCTCCCTGTGGGGGGCCCAGATCAACCCGTTGGAAGTGAAGCAGATGATGGGAAGGGGGGTCAGTTTTCATCTAAGGGCAGAGAGTGACATCGAGGGACATAAGACTGGGGGCTCGAAGCTGGCCATGACACAGCAAATCCTCAAGCTGCCTGGCTGGCAGAGTCCCCTGTGGGGAAGTGGCCACAGCAGAGGCCCTTGAGTCCAGAGCCGGTTACCCACTTCTCCTTTGGCTGCTCGGGATTTAGTGGTGTTGCAGCCGAGGCCTGGCCTTAGGTGCCTGGCACAAGGCTCAGCTGGAATCAAACAGGGAGCCGAGGCTGTGGTGAGGCAGCTCTACAAAAGCCAGAGGGGAGAAGCGCTAACGCTGGCTGTGGTCCGCTAAGCACACATGCTGATGCAGGGTCCTTTCACCCCAACTGCCGGCCTCCAGCATGGAATGGTTTTCTACCTGATGGGTGGGGAAACTGAGGCCCTGGAGTTCAAACCGATCTAAGCAAGATTGCTGACGTAATAAATAGCACAGCTGCAGTGGAATTCTCATTCTAAGAAGCTGCTTCTAAAAGCTCCCTTCCTCCTTCTGAGAGGTGGCACAGACCAGGGGCCACTCCAGAGAAAGAGATCATGAAAGGAAGAAGGGCAGTTAGTGAGATCAGCCTCCCCAGAAGAGACTGAGGGTCTGGCTGAAGAAGCAAGTCTGGGGTTGAGGACTGAGCCTGGGACTCGGCCTTGGGATAGGCATTCACAGTCGCCTGGTCTTAACTTCTGTCCTGTGCTCAGCTCAGCATCATGAAATGCTCAAGTTTTCATTTTCAAAAAAACCCTCCAGATCATGTAACCTAAAACATTTGCGGACACAGAACAGCAGCAGGACAATCCAGAAAAAGAGTAAAGACGTGCGGCCATCTCAGTGCGTCCTCTCGCTCCTTGGCACCGTGGGTACCCAGGGCCTGCTTAGGCGGAGCGTTAGTGTGCCACGCTCCGGGGCTGAGCCCTCAGTGTTTCTTCAGGCAGCTGGAGGGTGTTGGTGCTATTAGGTGCAACTGCGAGGTGGACACTCAAGCAGAGGTAGCCATGCCTTTGCTCATAAGAAGTGTTCATAACCGACCAGAAGGAGGTAAGGAGGAGGGTGGTGAAGAGAGAGCCACTGTGCTGGCAGTTAGTAAGGGAGTGGTCAGCTGCTGCTTGTCCAGCACGGGTGCTCTTGGATGGTAACTGCATGAGCTGAATTTGTCTCTAAATATAGGATGCAAATCAGCCCTCTAATAGGAGACTGAAGTTCCATCTGAGGCTGACTACCAAAGAACTTCCCTCTGCTTCTCAAGATTTGGTCAAAATGCGTGAAAAAATCTTGACTGCACTAGAAATGAGACAAGAAAAAGGACAAGCTAAAGCTACGGCTCTTATCCTCTCTTCCCTTGCCTGTCATTCTAAGTCTCTCTGTACCTTGCCTGAACACCCAAAGGCCCACAATAGCACAGATGCCACTGCGAAGGCAGCTGAAGAACCCAGTGGCCTGGGACCACCTCAGAATTACAGCTTCCTGAAAATGCTTGCCAATGATTACTTTCATCCCTTGCGTTTGCTTTCCTTAGAAGTATGGGATGTTGTGAACCAAGGCTTCTAATTGAAACAGCCAGATCTGGTGAAATCACCATCTTCCCTCCTGTTGAGTATTCTGTAAACGTGCACATTATGCATTCTCTGCACGGAAGTGTCAGTTATTGCCGTGCCATAACCACTGTCAGCTGTCATTTACCTGGAGATAGCGCTTGTGATTCTCTGTCCTTAAAGAGCTGGGAGGGAATAACAAGCCAGGGTATTAGGAGCGCAATCTCCTCTCCTCTGTTCACACTGCCTTCTTTCAGGAAGGATGAGACAGTCACAGGCCCAGGGATTACCAGGGCTGGGAGGCAAGGAGGAGATAATCTTGTCTCATGAATTCATTTTCTAGTTGGGAAGACTGAGGCTCAGAAAAGAGAAGAACATCATTCAAGCAGCAGTTGGGCACAGACTCTGGATTGAGACCAGCCTGTGACTCTTTGGCCTTTGGATTTTTTGACAAAAAAAAAAAAAAAAAAAAAAAAAACAGCCAAATAGTCAAATTGATTTGTCAAGCAAGTGGTCATTGCCTCCAGATGAAAAGTCTTTTCAAACAAAACAAAACAACCCCACATTTTCTAGCTTGCTGTTTTTGTAGTTTTTACCACAGGAAACAAAATTGGTAAAACAGGCTGTGGTGGTTTTCATGGTTTCTCATTATAAAACAAGAAAAAGACTGCTCTGAAACTGGGACCCGTGGACACGGTGTGCTGTGTTTTTAGTGACAGCTAGTAGGTCTCTCTCCCTCTCTTTCCCTTCATGTTTCAGGGAAATTAACAGATATGAACGGTTCTCCAATAAGTATCACTTCTTAAGGGATTTTTCCAAAAGTCATACATTCCTTTATGCAGAAAATCAAATCATGGGGGGAAAAGCAGCTTACTATTATTAAGCAAATTATATCTGTCAAGCATATCATATGCATTTTATATTTTCCTAATTTGTACTCATGAGATTCTTGTGAGGTTACATTAACCCCATTTTTCTAAACAACTGGGACATCGAGATTGGAATGGCCAGAATTGTAAAGCGAATATAATGCAGACCTAGGAACAAAAATAATAAAAGCTTTTATATTTAATACCTAAATCTTTTATTTCATCTGAAGTGGACTATTTTTATTAGGCCTAACCACCAGGAGTGAGCTATTCATTCCAGTGTTTTAGCACAAACTGCAGGAGAAAGCTTTATGGGAGCAGTCACTGTCCTACTAAATTCTGTTTTAGACAGGGAGTTTTGAAGGCTGCAGCTTCCGGCCAGGCTCCCAGTGGGGCTCGGGTGCCCCGGAGGCTGGCTGGGCCCAGAGCTGAGCAGGGAGGGACAAGGCACCACAGGAAATCATGATTATCAACGCTCTGGGCTTTGTTCCAGTCCCAGACAGCAGGGACATGGCAGGAGAGATGGGTGGGGGTGGAGAAAGAGGAAGAAAAAACAGGAAGTGCGGGGGGTGGAGGAGGGAGGAAATGATAGAGAAAACACAGCAACTTTGAAACGTCCTTGGCCTGGTGAGAAAGTGATTTCTGAGCCAGCTTACAGAGCTGAGGTTGGGACAGAAATGGGAAGAGGATCCAGGAGAACTGGGGTGGCACCCATAACTCCATCTCCCCTGCAGTGTGCAGGGTGCAGCCTGACACAGGGCTGTGGACACTGACAGTGGAGAATGTCCAGAGAAAGGTTTGAAGGCGAGGCCAGGCATGTCCCCAAGGGTCAAGAGCCAGGAGCCACACCCTTGATGTGATCAGGTGTTGGAACAACTCCTAGGCCCACCACTCTCTCTCAAATGTCTTTAGAATCAGAACATGTTTTTGGAAGATTCCAAGGTTTGAGCCAGCCTGGGCAATGAGTGACTTAGTGAGATCCTGTTTCAAAATAAAAGATAAAGAAGGGCTGGGATGCAGCTAGTGCAAAGGCGCTGAGTTCAACTTATGGCACTAGCCAGTGGTCACTGGGTCTGCTCCATACTGTGACCTTAGACCCTGCCACTCTGCCCACCCCTTTTATTTAACTCCAAATGCAAGTCACGGAAGATGGCAGTCACTGGTACCTTGAACCACACAAACAGATAACTCACAGTGACAAGCTCAGAACACTTTATTCCTAATCCTACTTTACAGCCGGCACCAGGAGGGGTAGGGGAGACGGACTCCCTGAGAGACAGGCTCTTACTCTTAAAACTCCTGCCCATCCCCAACCTGGCCGTGCTTCTACGACATTAATGAAGCGTGCAGACTCAACCTGGAAAAGGAACCAGGAAATGTGTGTGGTTCAAACCTTTCCAGGAGAGCTCGGCTGTCCCCCACCAGTGACTTTTACTCATGGATGCTGTCTCAGGGTCCCACGACCCAGCAAGTGGCCTCCAGGGACTACCTGGATTCTGCAATTCCTCCTCTACATCCCGACAAACCAGAGCAACAAGTCAGGGTATCTTTCAGGGGGGTTCCAAATTCTCTGAAGTGACCACTAGTGGGTCACTGTGTGGGTCACCCCCCAGACTGTTAGAGCATTCTGGCACAATTGAGAAGCAAAAAGTACAAAACGAACAGGTTTATTGAGGACGTGGAAAGCAGCAAACAACTCATGGCGGCTGGGCTGTCTCCTTCAACTGGATACAGAGAGGCAGAGGGTTATATGACCTCTGCTCTGATCGGAAGTGGCACATGGAACGGATACTAGTGATGCGTGAGGAACCAATGGGAATTCTCTGTGCATGCAAACAGGAAGGGGAGTTGCAATTAGGGCTAAAGAAGAAGAGGGAAGCGGTAAGTGTTCCCACTTTGGCCTTCTGCCATGTTAGACCACCGCCAGAACTGTACAGTAATTTATACTAGGGCAAGAACCTTTCACAGACCAAATGTCCATGAAGAAAAACAGAGACGAGGTAGATAAGGAGATGTAAAGCTTGGGTCTTAGTCGCTACAACTGCCAGCATGACATCACTTCTATCACCATGGATACCAGAGTAGTGTCCCCATCCCGTCCCTCACCTCCATACCTGGCCATGGGCACCACTGGGGCCAAGAATGGAGCAAACTTCGGTAGCCCCTGGTAGCCAGCAAAGTGTTTTTCAACACCTAATCTTTGCTAAGACAGGCCCAAGGCCCAGGGCTGAGGATTCCATTTTTAAAGCAGGAAGTTGGTTTCAGAGGCACAAAGTGACTTATCTAGGGCCACGACAAAGAGCAGTACTGGAACAGGTATCTCCTATGACTTTCAGTCCAGGGAGCCTCTTACTTCCTTGCGGTCCTGTCCCTCCTGCAGGGAGGGGCTGAGGGACAGCTCAGGACTGTGCCTGTCTTCTGTTTGGAGAGGATTTCGGGGGATGGACAGGTGTAGACTGCAAAGAAAGTGAGACAGACAAGATAGGACAGCAGCAAAGGCCCCAAAAGGCCACATTCCCATGACCCCGGCTGGCAGATAAAGGGTCCCAGGCCCAGCGTGGGAACCAGCACGTCCAAAGGCCCCAGAGCCCCAGAACTAGGAGCCCCACAGAAAAGATGATGGCTTGGGCTTTTAGCTGACGAGGCCCAGGTGTCTATGGCATGTCACTCCCACCAGGCATTATTCACGCCACCTGGTTGCCCATGAGGAAACTGAGACACACAATGACTAAATCACTTGTCCAAAGGATTGCATGTTTCATTTGTTTGTTTTTGCGTACAAGGGACTAAACCCAAGGCCTTTACACTGAGCTACATCCCCAGACCCTTTTAAATTTTCTTGTAATTTTCATTTTGAGACAAGGTCTTGCTAAGTTAACCAGGCTAGGGCAGAACTTGTGATCCTCCTGCCTCAGCCTCCCAGAGTGCTGAGATTACAGGTTTGCCCAGTGAGGATCCAGTATTGGAGTGTTACTATTATAGGCAGCTAAGTTAGGTGGAAATAGTATATGCTGTCAGATAGGGGCGAGGCCTTCGAAGAACCCAGTGCAGAAAATAAACACAGGAGATGCATTTGTGGAAGGCCAGCCCTCAAGACAAAGCTGGAATGAGTACATCTGCATACTTCCCTGAGGCATAAACAATAGTGATCGATATTCTAAACAGACATCAGTCACCAGACTGGGGGACCGAGACCCCCTGATCCATCCCTTCCAGGAAAGGTCCTCACGCTTTCCTCACATAGCCGTTACATGACCAGCTTCCCCATCCACCAGTATCAGCTAAGTGACTGGACTTGTAATCTTTGTCCTACCTTATATCCACCTTGCAATTTTACACCCACCTCGTGACTGTGCTCTATAAAACTTTCTCTGAGAAGTGGGCTCCTGGGCAACCCACTTTCTGGGTCCTCTCCTGACTCTTAGGCAGGCGCTATCTTTCCCTCAGTAAGTGTTAACTCTGTTGTTCCTTTAGCATTCTTTGATTTTGTGGAACATGAACTTGGCATACCAGACATCTAGCAGGTTTCCTTATACTGCAGTCACAATGTGCACTTAGGTCGCCTGGCTCAAACTGGTGCTCAATTTTCCCTCTCAATGCAGTTACCTTAACCAGTAAAATGGTGGAAATAATGTGGATTAAGCCAAGGGTCCAGGAACAGAGGACGCTCAGTTCTCCAGGAGAAGAGTGGGGAGCCGAGAGGTGCTTGGCAGGCAGGACAGGGAATTGGGTCCCTGGTGCCCCGTGGGTCACAGATGGCCTGTGTCAGTAGCACCAGCAAATGGCAGTCAGGTCCCAGCTTTGCACAGCCCACTCTTGGGAGGAGGAAGCCAGTGGGCCTGGGAGGAGCTGACCCGGGAGGGTTGTGTCGGGTGATACCAGGGTGAAGCCTCGGGAACCCAGCTCCTGCGCCTGCGGATGGGGCAGCTGGGCTGGCAGGGCTAGCAGGGCTAGCAGGGCATCCCTCCCTGGAGTGCCAGGCTCCCAGGGAGGCTGTCCTGTGGCAGCAAGTGTCCTGGAATAACGGATGCCAGTGATGAGCTGCTCATCTACCACTACCTGGCGGGAATCCCCGGGGCCCGTATGACTGTCCCTAATTTACAGGCGAGACCAGCTGAGCAATTTCATAAAGGTCAAAATCTACAAGAAAGGCTCTTGGCCACCACGGACCTGACATTTCAGCCCCTGATCGCACCTCTCAGCCACACTGCTGTGAACCAGGGAAGCTCTGAGCGGTCAGCACACCCAGGCAGCATTCACCAAAACCCACTCTGCATGTTTCTTGGGCTCTAGTCGCCACTCCCATGAATACAGTCACATAGACTTCTGGTGACTTTGGGATTTGTCACTCAAACTTGACACTTGGGAGGGAAAAGAGGCCCGGCTTATTCAAAGCAGGGCTGGGACAGAGGCAGAAACCAGGATGGACCCATGAATTCGGGGCTCCCAGATGTCATCTGGGGCCCCAAGGGGCTGGCTCCTCTTACATACAGTTATGCTGCAACTCCACAGACATTTCCTGCCTTGTGCCCACGCCACGCCTCCTCAGCCACCGCCTCCGAATTCCCAGAGCCTCGAGACCTCACTGGCTGTGCCCTGACCGTGAGGCAGGCAAGTGTGATGGGAGGACAGGGTGGGGACAGTTCCAATGAGAAATCTGAAAAGGCTGGCACCCTAGAAACTAGACCAGGCTCTCTGATGATCAGTTAGCACCCCCAGAGTGATGGCTCTGGGGCCGTCCTACTGGGGGTGGCCTGAAGCCAGCACGCCAGCCCTTGGGGCAGGGCAGGGCTGGGGATGGCAGCTGCCCACCAGAGAGCGTGCAGCCCACTGCAGGGATGCAAGGCCCCATGGCCCGGCCGTGTCCTTGGCCAGGGGGTGCAAGCCCTGCCTTGAGGGGGTGCAGCTGGGGCCTCACTAGTCCTAGGAGGAAGGAGGCAGCTCTTAAAGCCCGCTTTCATTTTACTTCTTCCATAAGAATCTGCTTCCTAAGAATCTCAGGCCAAGAGAAGAAAGAACCTGCTGTTCTTCAGCAACCAGGAACTCAGTCTCCACTCCGACTTGCACACAATGCAAGCAAAGTGAAGCACTTGGGAGAAAGCAGCGGGCACCCCCCCCCCCGGGCTCGGAAGGCGCTGTCTTGCACACTTACCCCATCATGGGGCATACGGGGCTCCCAGAACAGGGCTTCTCTTGGCATAGGAAAGGCTGAGTCGCAAGCAGCCCCCACTCTGTGCCACCAACCAGCAGGGCTCCAGGACCTCACTGAGGCCGAGCAGTGAGCTTTTTACCTCCTGCAGAGACGCTTTTGCAAATGGCAGCTTCTGGTAAACATGCAAGACCTCTCTGGAGATTAGCACGGACTTCCCTTCTCCAGGGCCGCCACGCAACCCCTGAAGCTCTTACTGTTATCACTGCCATCGCTTCTGTTTTTAAAATTGGTCTCTGTCTGTGATGCACATGAACTATAGTCATCCTGGGGACCTGGTACGTGTATACATCACATCTTCATCACCTCTTCCCTCTCGGTCCTCCCTTCTCCCCATTCCAGACCATGCTCTTTCATCTCCACAATCCTCCTCCCTGCTTCCTACCATTTCCCTTTTATTTTTCTCTTTAACTGATCTATATTGTGGGCCTGAAGCAAGGCCAGCAGATCGCTGTAGCTGCTGGTTTCAAACAGGAGCCTAAAGAGAATTCTTTCTGTGGTCTGTTGGCCATTTCAGAACTTTGGAAATGGAATGGTCAATTCATCAGAAAGAAATAGCAGGTGAGTATGGCAGACTTTAGGGGGCCTGCAGGGGAGAGACCCTGGTGCATTGGGACCTGCACCATGCGGTTGACTTGGGGTGCCGGGAGAACAAGGAACTCTTCCCGTCTCTGGGTGCGACTGTGATCCTGCCTGCGTGTGGGCTGAGAATCAGACATCTCATGTCGTCCTGTCCCCCATCCGTGTCCCCCCTCCCCCTCCCCCCTGCCTAGCAAGTGGGAGCCAGTGAACTACACATGTTGTGAAAAGATTGGCTATGTTATTTAGTATGAGCTCCCCATATGCAAGGATAAGGACAATCATTTGGAAGAAAACAAGAGACAATATGACAGATAGTGAAGATCTCTGGTTGTCTAGCTTTGAAATTTATGCTTTCTTATGTCCCATTCTGTTCTGTTTTATTGTGTTTAATTTTACTCCCTTTTAAAATAAAATAAAAAAAATTAAAAAAGTAAATAAATTATCTATATTTTTGAGTTTCTCATATAAGAAGCCATGCAGTGTTTACGCTTCTCTATCTGCTTTATTTCACTGAGCATTACGGCCTCAGTGCACCTGCTTTCCTATAAGTGGCTCGAGCACATCCGTCTTTATGGCAGAGTAGCTCTCCCTGGGGTGTAAACCCCACATTTTCTTTATCCATTCATCTGCTGACATGCACCCAGGCCAATCCAGCATTTAGCTATTACTAGTTGTGCTGCTATCGACATGGGCGCGCATCACTGGTGCTACCGAGGTGACATCCAGAATAAGCAGAAGGACTTGTGCAGCACCACCCAGCAAATGAGTGGGACAGCAGAAACTAGAAGGCTTTGCAGCCACTTGTGCTGGGAGCTCGTGGTGGGAGTTGGCCCAGGACACCCTGGGGACCTGTGAGTGACCCTGGCTCAGGTATGGTGACAGAGACTGTGGTGACGCTGCGGTTCTGAAGAAGGCTGAGCATTGAGCTTGGTGCCAAGAGAGGTGCCGAGCAGTGCGCGGCCACCGTGTTCCACCCTGAGCTCGACCTTCTTGGCAACAGCAGTGCCCTCATCGCCCATGTCTCACAGACAGGGGCCAGGGGCAGCTCGGAGAGACAGACAGACTGACGACCTGGTTAAGGATGTAGCAGGTGCTTTCCAGGAGTCACCCTGACCTCGGCCTTGACCAGGCTGTGAGACCCTTGAGTCGCTGTTCTCTGCCCTTCTAAAGAAATTTCAGCCAGATGCAGGACATACGGAGACACGCACCAGCCGTTCCCTTTGCATTTTCTCTTCCCAGTACCATAACTGAGTGTGTCCCTCTTCGATGTCTATCAAGGCATGAAAACATTTCTAGCAGGGGAGACAACGCATCACTCACAGAGGATGCTGCCTAGGCCACACGGATGAGAGGTGCTGAGTGTTTTATTTGTAAAATGTGGCATCTTTCAGGGCAGCGATCAGCTCAGTGTGACTTGGGAAGAAGGAGAGGGGTGGCGAAGACACAGTGGGAAGAAAAAGGCTGCTGTTGGGCTGTGCAGGGCCTCGGGGCAGTGGGCAGGAAGCTGGTGTGGTGAATGCTTTGCAAGCTCAGGGGGAGGACAGGCTGCCGAAAGAGCCTGAGCTTGTGCACTTCACATGACCTCCGGGAAAAGGTAAGCAGTGGCCTGATCAGCGCATTGTGAAGAAGGGTCACTGTGCCACCCAGCGTCTACAAAGTATGATCACAAAATATGGCTACTGCTTCACTTTTAAATCATCTGTTGCAGTGGGAGACACGTTGCTTCAAACACACTCATTCCTTCGTACAGCCACGCACTGCCGGTAGCAGCTCTGGAGCCGAGTGTCAGCACCTCTTTCCTGAGGTGTGATCAGAAACACAGTGACTGCTGCCACTGTAAAAACCTGACACTGTGTCCTCATCTACCTTGGCTCCTGGTCCTTCCCCAAAGTCGAAATGACCAGGAAAACGGAACATTTTGAATCCATTCAGGACATCGAGGCAGCCAGAACAGCACAGCTAAAGACCCTCAGGAAAGTGGACTCCAGAGCTGCTGCAGGAAGTGGCAAGGATGATGGGATGAGTGTGTGTGAAGAGCAGCAGAGGTTTTAGGGGTGAATCATGGCAACTGTCTTTTGATATAATAAAGTTTTTGTTTTTTGCTTTTGTTTTTTTGAGGCAGGGTGTCACTATGTAGCCCAGGCTGGCCTTGAACTCTTAGGAACCCTCCTGCCTCAGCCTCCCAAATGCTGGGATTACAGGTGTGCACCCTCATGCTTGGTTTTGCGCTCCTCAGTCTCTGATTTTTCCTGTGAGCTTCAGTCACTCACGAGTCAGGCATGGGGGAAATGGAAGCTGCCCATCACTCTAAGTGAACGGGGCAGAGCCAAAGACAACAGTTTACCTGCGACAGCTGGGCGCTGGCTTATCCCTGGTGCTGAGCAAAGTCGCGCTGGCCTCCTGTGACAAACACAGCTCGGAGCTCCAGATGTACACAGCTGCGTTCCTCCTTGGCTCCCAGCTGCAAGTCAAGTCGGAGTCACATGGTTAGCACTCAAGCCTCAGGGTCCCAGCATCTGCCTGCCAGTGGCACAGGGCTGTGGCAGGGTCCCAGGCACCCCACAGCTTGTCACAGGATAATGGGAATGGGAACAGTGGTCAAGAGAAGGGACATGGATCCAATGGCCAAGATTGACAATAAGAAGTTGCACTCTGCATGAAACCCATGGCCTTCCAGCAGAATGTGCATGTCTGAGCCAGGCACCCCAAAGCCTCCCTAACAAGCCCGTACTAACATCCATCTTCCATGTGAACCCACAGCCTGCACCCTTCTCGTCCTATGACCCCGTCCTGTAGCCAGCCTGGCCCCCCACCCTCTGTACTGTCCTTCCCGGCTGGTGGTCACTTCCTCCACGAAGCCTTCTCTGATACCCCTGGACATGACAGTACATACTGATCTCTACCCTTCTGAACTCACACAGCACTTGCTGTCTACCCCACTGGGCATTCGGGCCGAGGAGCTGGCCTGGGCTGTCAAGCAACCTCTGAACTCCTTTTGCCCCTCCAGGCCTGTGCACTTTCACACCCCTGATGGTGTCTCCTCCCTGAGCAGGCCTCTTCTGGACTGCCCACCCCTGGGACAAATTGACACGCATGCTACCTTCTCAGCTGTTCCCCGGGCTCCTCACACTGCAGTCACACCCAGCTGCTCCCCAAGGGTGCACATGGAGGTCACGCCAAGGGGTGGACTGCTCTGCAGCAGTGGCTGCAGGGTCTTCCTCTGGGCCAGCCCCAGGCCCTCCCAGGAGTCATCACAGAGAAGGTGACCAGGAGCCCGCCCTGTGGTAACAAAGCCGCGAACAGCCAAGTCCTGGGGTTGTGAGCTCTCTATCAGAAGAGCAGCCAGCCTGTGCAGCCACAGTGGTGAAGCAGGCATCGGAGGCTCAGGAAGAAGACTTCCGTCACGCTTTCCTCACACTGAAGCCGGGCTGGTACCTCCTTCCACAGAGGCAGGAAGCGAGGCTCACAGTGGTCAGGGTCCTATCTGGACTTGCACTCCGGGTTCAACCCTTCGGTTGTGGCCCACAGTAGTAGATCCAGCAGCCTGCTGTCCACCCCCGGGGCTTACACTTGCTGCTTCAGGTCCTGAGCAAGGCATCGAGCCCCTGCCCCAGAGCTCAACCTGCCTGCAAGGGCCTGCAGCACAGTGGGCACCTCAAGGCTTCTGCTCCTAGACCAGACCCATCGCACCTCTGCCACAATGTCACAGGTAAAAAGACTGAGAAGAAATTGTCGCTTAACAGACATGACAAACAACGCCACAATCACTGCTCTACGTGACGTTTGGAGGGGATCAAGGGCCGGGGTACAGCTCAGTGGCACAGCTTCTGCCTGGTGAGCGCGAGGTCCTGAGTTCAGTTCCTGGTACCCCTGCCCGCAGAAACCCTCACCAGGCTGCTGTCTCTCCAACAGTGCATGTGCTAGACAGTGTTTCGCTTAGGGTTTGGGGTGGAGACCAGGGTCCAGAAGACAGCGAGCTCATGGGGTCAACACACCACACCAGGTCCCTGGGAGCACCCAGCACCAGCTCAGTGGGGCCAGACACCTGAATCTCTTGAGGTCCCTTGAGCAGGCTGTCATCAGTCATGACCACAGAAATGGGTACAAACCCTGGCCAGTGCTGTCCTGTGTGCGTTCATCCCAGAGAACCCATTGTTAGCCACGTGCCAGCAGAGCACGGGATGGATCTGTGAGAACATGGAAGACCTACAGTGTGGCTGCAGCACTGTCCCCAACGTGCAGTGCCAATTGGGCAAGTTACTTTCTGACCCCAGGTCCCCTCCAAAAAGGACAGAAAGGCATTGTGGTAAATGCAAGGCCATGATGAGACTTGGGCCACTGTCTGCAGACATCCTGCCTGGGTCGTCCCATGTGAGAGCACTGCCAGGTGCTGTTGAATATCCTACCATGTACAAAGGGTCCCACGCAAATGTGCCCCAAATGACAGTGGCACCATGGGTGAGATGCCCTGGTACAAAGATAGCCCAGCACAGTGGCTCAGTCAAGGTGCTTGAACACCATCCTCCAGAAGGAAAAGAACAACAAACTGGGAGCCAGGCGCAGTGGTGCACACCTGCAGTCCCAGCAAATCCTGCAAAAGAGGCTGAGGCGAGAGAACTGCCACGGGTTGAAGACCAGCCAGGCTATGCAATGAGTTGAAGGGTACCCTGTAGCAAGACCTTGTCTCATAAACCACCCCCCAAAAGGAACTGGGGTCTGTTGGCACAATGCTGAGGTACAACTGGGCCATTGTAACACACGCTACGATGGCGTGGATGTTTGAGCTCTTGCCCTAGCACGTGGTGCTGGGCACACTGTGGGTGCTCAGCAGTGGGCGGGGAGAACAGGTGTAGGTGACTCTGCAAGGCACACTCCAGCGTGTTCTCGCCCACACCAGGCAGTGGAATCTGCCAAATGCAGCTTCGCCTCCTCTGGAAGCAGCACCGGGAGGGAATGGTGTGAAATTCCAGGCCTGCAGACTCCGGCTGAACAGTCAGTGGCCTGACAGCCCCGGGCAGTGGTCAGAAGGGTGTGGTAGATGGTATTCAGGTGGCTTTCTAGCAGGAGCTGAAACACGTTGAAAGGTGAGGCTCCCCACACTCCCCTCTCTCGGGACCCAATTGTTAAAGACACACAGCCCTCAGCCTTGCTTTTGACACGCTCAAATCCACTTTTGAAAGACAATCCTTATATTCCTGTACCACTGGGAATCACAAACATATTTAGTACAAACCATCCAAAGTGGAGAGAGGGTGAGAAATGACAGCAAGCTCAGGGAGACGGCAGAAATCAAGGAGGCCACAGGAGAAGAGGGTGACAGGCACACCTGCTGTACCAAGCTGGCTTCCTGCAAGTTCCCAGGGAGAACCTGCCCTCCCCCCGGGAGGCAGCTGATTTCTAAGGACTGGAGGACAGAAGGGGGACTCCCTGTGTGTCTCCCCGAAGATCTGACAGGACCATGAACTCTCTGACTCACAAAGCCGTGTAATTAAAAGCCCCGGGGCTCAGAGCTAATTCTAGAACCGGCAGAGCTCGGTGGCTTTGCAGACAGCCGAACTGGGAGCGGAGTCATGAGGATAATTTTGCCTTTCCTTCCCCGAGCTATGAATGACAATGCGCTCAACTATGAATCAGCTGCCCTGCATGCCAGGGTGGGAAGCCACCTGAGCAAGCGCCTCGGTTTTGTGACGAGGCCCCGTGACCCAGGGCAGTCGTGCCGCCCCAGGCCTGGCCCGCTCACCGACTCGCAGCTGGATGCAAGGTTTTCGGTGTCTAGCACCGAGTCTTACACCTTGTGTCAGAAAATGTTTCTATGTCCACTCCAGTGCTTACGTGGAACTCAGAAAAAGCTGGTTATGATCTACCTAGGATCTGGGGCCACAGGAAGGAATCAGGACAAGACAGCTTCAGAGAAAAAACAATTCCAAAAGCAACTGTGTGTTAAAATCCAGCTCGTGCTTGCTTTGGCAGCACATATACAAAAATCCAGCTCAGCCCAGCATGGTAGTGCACACCTACAATCCCAGCATTTGGGAAGCTGAAGCAGGCAGATCGCCATGAGTTTGAGGCCAATCTGGGCTACCTAGTCAGTTCAAGCTCAGCCTGAACTACATAGCAAGACTGTCTCTAAAAGCCAAATCAAAACCGGGCGTGGTGGCTCACGCCAGTAATCCCAGCACTCAGGAGGCTGAGGCAGGAGGGTTTGAGACCAGCCTGGGCTACAAAGTGAGCTCAAGGCCAGCCTGAACTGCAGCAAATGGATTTCTTTGATTCTAATGCTCATGCCTTAAACAAACTTCTCCCATTTTTCTTCCAAGCTGCAATATAAAAAGCAGCAATATGGTGACACCTGGGGACCATCTGCACCCCTCAGACTCTGTGTGAAGCTTTCACTGCAGCATTATGGCATCCGGAGGTGAGCCCTTCAGGAGGGTTTGGCCAGGAAGACAAAGCTCCATGGGTGAGGTTAGTGACCTCCTTCAAGGACAGGACAGGAGAGCCCCTTCCGCACTATGAGGCACACTTGGCCACCTGGACGTGGCCCTCAGCAAGCACCAGGCCCCCCAGTGCCAGACCTGGGACTTCCCAGCCCCCACTGTTTAGCCATGGGTCTGTCTCCTGTGATGGCATCCAAAGCTGATGACATAAGTGACAGCAAAGCCATTCGCCGTGCCACCAATAATCCTTCAGTCTGCTGGCTTGTGAGCTCAAACTGGTCCACACCAACAATGGCCAATATTCATGCATGTCCTTGACATGCACAGAGCACTGCAGGAAATAAACTTTCCTCATCCAAACAGCTTCGGCAGCATCTACCGCGCCTTTTCCTGATACACTCGCCAAGGCCGGGAATACGGTGAATATTTGGAGGTCGCACAGCCAGGCGACGGCAGAGTCTCGAACGTGATGCTGTGTTTGTCCCCCCACCGTGACTGCTTTATCACCAGGTGCTGCACTGACATAGAGGAGAACTAGGCGCACAGGCCCGGAAGTCACCTCCGTCTGCAACACGGCAGCTGAGCACACTGCCGAGGGCCACCCGGGGTCCCTAGGAAAGATGACAAGGGCAGTGGCTGTGGCCTGATCCTGGGTCTGGATGTAACTGCAGACCAACCTCACATGGGACAGTTACCACCCCAGTGCGGGCTGAGTCCCGGTGGGGGACATTCCAGTGGAGGGACAGTGGCCAGGAGGAAAAATCTCTGAGGTCCATAGTGCCGACCTTTGCAAGCTTTCCTGTGTCTCCTCCACCTCCAGCCACGAAAATGCTGAGAGCCATGCGTGGCTCCGAGTTGCGTGTTCACAGCCCTGAGTGGCAGGAAGATGAAGATGGGGCAGCAGAGGCTGTAGCAGGGGTCCAGGGCACTGAAGGCCCGGGCCCTAAGGATGGGGCAAAGGCAAGGACGAGGATGAGAAGAGGAATCTCAGACTGACAAGAGAGGCAAGGCCCAATGCAAGGAACTGTGTTCCTCTGCATGTGACAGGAGTGTAAGAAAACGGGTGGGGTGGGCCTGGAGTGTGACACAGGCGGGAGCTGAGCAAACCCTCGTAAAGAACTCCGCACTCTGACGACAGGGGTTTAGCTTTCCTTATTTGGCAGGGGCTGACTTATAAAATATAAATACAAGCCAGACTTGTTTTTAGATTGTAGATCTATATCATAGGTATCTATATTTCTGTATCTGTATTCTTGCTTTTTTAATTTTTGTTTTTTGAGACAAGGTCTTGCTATGTGGCCCAGGCTGGCCTCATATACACAAGTGATCCTCCTGCCTCAGCCTCCCAAGTGCTGGGATTATAGTCACATGCCACCACACCTGGCTTCCCTGCTGTTCCAGTAGTGACCTTGTCAAGTCACTGCCTATTTCTGCATTCTGACTCCCAGTTATTTAACCTCTAAATGAAAAAAAAAAAATCACACATGCCTCCCCATCCAAAACATGCTGTAGCAGTAAAGTGAGGTAATTGATGAACCATCATTAATGATTAAAAGATGAGAGGCCTCTCTAAAGAGTGACACCTGGCTCAAGGCTATGGAAGGGAGAACTCAGGCCTTTAACCCGTCTGCCCACAGAAGGAAGGGCAGAGGCAAAACACCAGGACCCCAAGCCCGCCTTCCCTGTTCCCCCAGTGAATGCTCTCGGTTTCAGACAAAAGGAGGATCTTCACACAAAGTCCTTCTGGAAGCTTAGTAAATAAACGTGGGTAAAGAACTGGCCTTCCGAAGACACAGCAGAGTCTGCCACAAAGGATAGCACAGGACGGGCAGCAGATTTCAGCTGCCTTCCTTCAACCAGCGCTCGCCTGCCTCCGGAACAAGGCAGGCTGGCCCCCAAAGCTGCAGTCCAGAGTCCCCAGAGGAGTGTGGCTATGTGGGGCTAGAGCCCTCTTCCAGAAAGGAAGGGGCCCAAGCAGGGCAGGGCCAGCTCCGTTAGCACAGCACCTCGCCGTGGGTCTGGGAAAGCACTCCTTGTCTGTCTCAGGCATAGCGCAGCAGCAGAGACAGAAATTGCAGGCCTGAGAGGGACGGGGAGGTGGGACAGTGTGTGCAGCCTTAGACCACAGGGCATCTGCTCAAGCCTCCTGCATAATGACATCCCTTGATGTATAATTCATAATAGCCGTAAACCCTGGCCTACTTCTGACGCAGAGATCATAGATTTTGAAGAAGTCAGAAAGAGGGAGGGAGGAAAAGCACTTTGCAACGGTTCAGCTGCTCTTCGCCTCTTGAGTAAAGCCTGCCGCGATTTTTGGACCTCTCTTCTCTACCATAAGGGCTTCCCTTGAAGATCCTTGTTAATTTATTTTTTTCCTGACTCTTGAATTGAGGAGGCAGCATGTCACCCAGTTTCAGTTTTATCTTCTGTAACACCGGATAAAAGATGAGGCTGAATCCATCTGTTAGCACATACAGGCTACATGCTGTGCGGAAGGCACACGCATGTGCGCGCGCACACACACACACACACACACGCACGCACACATCCCTGCAAAGAAAGAGAAAAATCCACACCTCCAAAAGATGTATTATCAGCTATCCTACCCAGCCCAACCAGACAGCAGCACTTTTGTCCTTTTATGGGCATGTTCAGGAGGAAGCCAGCCCCACATGCCCCCCTGCTTCCTCTGAACCAAGGGGGATGTCAGCTGGCTGTGGGCCAGGCCCTCCCCCAGGGCCCTAGGGTCCCCACCTTCAGGCATCACCAGTGGCTCCCCAGGGACACTGCCTGCCCCACCCGGCACTGAGCTGCAGGCACTGAGAGGGTTCCCATCCTCTAGCACAAGGGCGTCCCCCTGGCGTTGGTCTTGCAGGGAAAATGAGCGGGCAGCTGCCTGGGTACCACTTTCTGGAGGAGGAGCGGAGGCCCCATCTGGTACCGTGGTGATACCAGATGCCCATGGTACTGTGGATGGTCCTCTCCGGGCCTCTAGAGCTGCTTTTGCTCAACATTTCCTGGCGACGCTGGGAAGACCTGATAACTGCAGTCAGGATCAGAGCGTGGTGGCTATGACAGGTGACTGCACAGGCCAGCTCCTGGCTACATAGCTGCCTCGATTATGTAGGCAAGGTGCAGGTGGGAAGGCCTGGAATATGAAGGACCCTTCCGTTTCTTTAATGTAGAAACTGTACTAATCACGGGGTCCCCAAAATCAGCAGGCTCTGTGTCATGTGGGGAAGCGTGAGCACTCCAGGCTCAGAGAGTGGGGAGGGGACAGCTTGTGGGATGGCAGAGGCCAAGGCCACCGCATTTAGAAGGGCCCTGTGGTTTCAGGGAGGACCCAGGGTGTCCGCTCCATGGCCCTTCCCATCCCCCCAGCTTGCCTCCATTGCCACCGAGGCAATTTTGGTCCTGGATGGCTCCATGAACACAGCCGCAGGACACTTCCTAAAGCAGCCCGGCTACTGTAGGGCCCAAAACGTCCATGCGTCCCCCTTTGACTAACAAAAAACTCAGCAGTCCCACTCTTTGGGGTGGTTTCAAGGAAACAATGTTTCCACCAACGCTGTGTGTGGGGGCGGCTTTGAGGTGATTTAAGCACATCACATTTATTGTGCACTTTATTCTGTTACTATTACACTAGCTTCCCATATAGCACTGGACCTCAACCCCTGGCACACACAGTTCCCCGCAGGGTTCAAGCTCCTATGAGAATCTAACACTGCTGCGGATCTGACGGATGTGGGCTGGAGAGCAGGAATGAACACAAACGAAGCCCCCACCCCAGCCTCCTGCTATGCAGACCTGCTTCCCGCAGGACACGGTCTGGTACTGATGCTCTCATGTCTGGGCTCTCTTCATTTAGGCCCTGCCTCAAATCTTGGCTTTAACTTCACGCCTCTTTCTCCTCCCCAAACTATATCCCCAGCTCAGTGTCTCCTTTCAGGCCTTCCTACCTGCATACCTTGCTCATGTATTCCTGCTGTCTACACATTCTCCTTTCCCCTCTACCTCCTTATTCCAAATCCTATTCAGCCTTCAAGACCAAACAAGAGTCACATCAGCCAAAGTCAAATCTGGAACCTAGAGAAAATTTCTCTGTTCTCTGAGGGCCCATAATTGTACTACACCTTAATCAACTTCTTATGCTAGGACATACGCCATTGGTCTTGTTTTTCTCTGTAGAATAGAAGACATCCCAGACCAGAAGCGTGGCCAGTTTACCTTTGAAAGCTCACTCTATTTGGCATAGTTTCTGAGGCAAGGTGTAACTGAAACATACAGTAAGTGTTTAAATTTTTTTTAAAGTTTATATAAAAGATGCATTGGCAAGAAATCCCCTTCAGAATACCTACTCTCCCTCTGAGCACACTCATCCCATCGTCCTTGCCGCTTCCTGCAGCAGCTCTGGAGTTCTCTGTCCTGAGGGTCTTTAGCTGCGCTGTCCTGGCTGCCTCCATGTCCTGAATGGATTCAAAATGTCTCCCTTTCCTCATCATTTGACTTTGGGGAAGAGCCGGAAGTCACACAATGCTGGATCCAGTGACTGAGGTGGATGAGGACCAGTGTCGGGTTTTAGGAGCTGCCATTCCCTTGGATGGTGCTCGGCGGTGGCATTCACTGTGATTGTTTTCACATTTTGAATAGAAACTCAGGAAAGAGGGCTCCAGATATCTTTAAGAAGCAAAACGAACAATGAGGTAAGTGTGCTGTAAGCAAGGGGGAGCATTTTCAGGTGGATTGAAATTGTCTTTTTAATTTAAATGCACGCCATATTTTTGATCATCCCTTGAACACAGAGGTGCTCAGCAGTGATAGAGAAGCCCATGAGTTACTCCTGCAGCCGTCTCGAATGATCAGCTATGGAAAGAGATCACATCAGCAGGACAAGCAGAGGAGGCAGGCTGGACGTGGCATGACAGTCTCCACAACACCAAAGCCCATGGCCACTCTGCCTGAATTCATTTCACTAAGTCCATAGTATCCTGACCACCTGGCCCAGGACCACCATCCCTCGCAGGAAGTCTTCATTTTCTGGGGATTACAGGCTCTTACTTCCCCCAGTGGGTCCCTGTTTTGCCCCAGTCTCCTTGGCTGGCTCCCTCCTTTTCCCAAACTCATCTCATCCATTTCATAAGAAATAATATTAATCCTACCCGTCCCAGTGCTTAGGACACAAATATCCAGTCTCTTAGCCTCCTCTTTACACCATACCCCACCTCCCGTCGTTTGGGACATTGCTCTGTCTTTGTGCCACACCACACAGTCTGGCTGAAGGGCCCTTCCACCGGGCCTCTGTGTCCATTGTCTTACTGCTGGGCTGCTTCTGCTACAAAAGCTAAAACGATGCTCTAACTACTAATACGCGACGCACCGAGCACCATCCACCAGGATGCGGTAGCTGCCGACACACGATGTGGTCGGGATGCCCCTGGTCCCAACTCTACTCGGCTCGCTTTCACTGGCAAAGGTCCCAGTCTTTCCCACCCACGATTTTCCTGCTGTCACCTACTGCTCCTTGCCTTTGGCTCTCTGGGTTCCACCACAGGTTGCATCGTCTGGGACACGTTTTCCCCAGACAGGAACGCATGCCTGCACCCTCGCTTTCAGCAGTGTGGAATACTCAGATTCACCTCTTAGGGAACCCATGGCCCTTACACAGCATCTCCCACTCCTCCTTATTCTGATCTGTTTCTTCCCATTGGTCCTTTGACCTTTTCATATACTAGAAGGCAATGAAGTTTTACTTATACAGCGGTACCTCTGTTCACAAACAATTCTTTCCATGATTCTGCTCAAAAATCAAATTGGACAAGAATTGAATCAAACTTCCCCATCACATCCACACTGAACCTAACCACTGAATTTGATTCAGTTCTCGTCCAATTTGGTTTGCAACCAGAATTGTAGAAAGAATTAAGTTCGTGAATTGAGGCACCACTGCACATAATCAATATCAATTATTCCTAAATAATATGAGCTTATATACTGTCATTACATCTCTCTGAATTATTATTATAGTCTAATGATGTGTGTTGTGGTTTGTGTCTGGATGGCCTCCTAAAGCCTCACATGGTCACACGTGGGGCTTCTCAGAGGTGGCTGGATCTAGGCTGTGTGATGCTGGGATTCTGGGTGTGTGATCACTAACTCAGCTCCTTGATTGATCTCATGTATATAGTTCTGGGAGTGGGTGATGGGAAAGCCCACCCTGTGTGTGGGCGGTACCAACGAAAAGGCAGGTGGCCTGGAAGAGTTAAAAGGGGGAGGCTTCTGCCTCCCTGTGGCGGCTTCTTCGATACTTTGCTGCTGTGTTCGTTTCTCCTGCCATGGACTGTTTCTCCTCCACAATGCCCCTCTGCCGCCCTGCCTTGGAGCCCGCCGGCTATAAACTGAAGTTGCTACAAACTGTGAGCTACAAGCCTTTCCTCCATTATTTTGGGTGTCGGGTATTTTGTCCTAGCAGCCAGAAAAGTAACTAAGACAGTATTACCTTTATATTATTGGTTATTGCTTATTATCTACTTTTTAAAATGATGGATCACATTTCCAATGCTTCAATTTATGCCTGGCCTGAAGTAGGCATTCAGTAAACATCCGTCCAGTGTGTACTTTTGGATAAATTAGTTTATGATCAGAGCTCAGCGTCTGTAGCTTAACAGACAGATGTGTGGCATTCGGCCATGGTGAAACGCACCGAAAGACATCTGTAGCAGAAAGATCCTGGGAATCAAGGGCTTGGGGACACCATCTTCTGCATCATCTGAAGAGCAGACAACGTGCAGAAGCCCATCTGAGTGACACGATTCCTCTAAGGAAGCCCACTGTGCAGTTTCACATTTTCCCAGACCAGCCACACGAGGCTTCAAAGGATTTTCACAGACAGCTATGCTTTTAAAATACACAGTAAAATTTATATGGAACATACCGAGGCTGATAAATACTTGTATATAAACCTTCCCTCTACAATTCTGTTTACGTTACACATCTTTTTCACACATTTCTCTAAAACACTGCACGGATAACGTCCTTGGTTCTGTCTCACATCTCCCACCTTTAGAGCCCTATCAGCACATTCTTGAGGCCTGGCCATCATCAGTCTTGTTCACTGCCATGCGCTCTGTGCCCATCTAAACACAGGGTTCTTAGGAGCATCTGCTTGAAGGACGAAGAAATGGGTGAATGCCTTCTAAGCAGCAACTTCCGGACCATGCATCCCAATACAGTCTCAGAAACAGGTCTGCAGCAGACTGCTCCATGAGGCAGAAGGGACATTGGCCATAGCTTGCCCCACATTTGCTGCTGAATGCATTCAACCAGCAGCTGGTCACGCCCAGCCTCCTGCAGGCTGCCTGTGGTCAGGGGCTCTTCTCCCCTCATGGAGCTGACATCTGAGGAGTCGATGCTCTACTGCCGTGGTCTGACTTGGATTCAAGTCCTGACCCAGGGCAATTCGAGCACCCCACTTATTGCATGGGCCACCATGTCACACACACAGAGCCTACAGCCAGAATAAAAAAGACCCCACTGTGAAGTCTGAACTTTTAGTGATAAGCTGGGCCACAGAAGACGTAGTGCTGTCAGAGAAAAGGAGAATTATCAGGACAGCTTGTACCTGGCTACATGAGACCAAGAAGCCTGACCTCACCAAGCCTGGCCTTGGATGACAACTGCTCCTGAGGACACTCCCTGCACATCTTCCTGTGAGATGGAAGCCACATATAAATAATCACATGGAAGATGGTTTCAGCATCATTATGCACACTTTCTTCTGCCCTTCGGGGAGTCCTTAATATGAAAGTGGGTCAACTATCACTATGAGAACTAAGAAGAAAATAGAGCAGAGAAATAAAGCAGCAGAGATACAGCCCATACCTACAACACTGTGACCCGCTCGTACAAACACACACAGGGACACACATGCACACAAACACACACACACAGCCACTACTACTCAGCTTCCTAGAGACCCACAGCTGATTGGATACGCCTCCTAAGCACAAGATTTTTCAGGGAAACGGACTGACATCAAAATGAAAAGGCATCAATTCCCGTTTCACAGTGGTAGAGATCAGGGAGTGCACCTTGGACACTGATGGCATCTTTTCACCTGAAAGTCACATTGCAGGGGAACTTGCCCACACCTCGGCTCTGCGGGATAAAGACAGGCAGGCGCCGTCATCCACAAGAACCAGCTTTCTTCACAGCTCTTCCCATCATTTCAGAACCACAAACGGCAATTACAAATGACTTAGATTAGGCACGGGACAGCCTCTAAGTGAATTAGTGCACCTATGCTTGGCTTGTGTAGCTATCCCACAAACATTTCCGACACACATTCACCGGAAAGTCGACCGGGCCTGGGAAGCGGGCCGCATTTGGAACCAGAGGCTTTGGCTTCTGCTTGAGTGTTGCCCTGGAAGTGGACAGAGCTCAAACAGGCTGGAAGAAGAATGTTAGCAGTCCAGAGTAGTTAGTCACTTAGAGTTACAGGGCTAAGGGCGAGCAGACTTTGGCTCCTTTTGGATCAAAGCAGCAGAAGGACAACTTAGCCCATCCTCCTGGTAGCTTTCTGCTATCTCTGCCATGGTTTTACTGATTAAAGTGCTGTCTGTGATAGTTCATGTTATGTGCCAACTTGACCAGACACGGGGCGTCCAGATCCTGGTTAGACACCCTCATGTGTGTGTCAGCGTGTCTCTGGATGCTATTCATCAACACTTCATTGTAGACTGAATAAAGCTGAGCACCTTCCCCACAGGCGGTGGGTCCCACCTAACCGGTTGAAGGCCTGAACAGAATGGAATGTGGAGCTGGGGAGTTTTCTCTCTCTCTGCTGACCCATCTTTAAGCTAGGACAAGGGGCTTCTGCATTCGCCAGGGTCAAGGACCAGGACTGATGCTGTTGGTCCCGCTGGCTCTCCGCCCTCCAACTGTCAGCTGTAACTGTAAATTAATTCCTTAAGTAAGTCACACCTGCATCTCCTCTTGGTTTTAATTCTCTGAAGAAGCCAGACTAATACATTCTAGGTAGAATGGGGTGTGTTAATTTGCTCATGCAATGAAACTACATCTGGTTCAGTTTTCCTTCCAGAAAGATGTTTCATAGCCATTAAAGAGTTGGGTTAATTTCATCTCCCTGGATCACTTCAGTTGATACAAAGCAGATAACTGAAGGAGTATAGTTAAGACTCAGTAATGAATGAAAGTGTAGGTTGGCAGCAGCTCTGAGGTACACTCTGAAATCCAAAGGCCATGAGCTGGTGAGCGACCTAATCCCAGGAAGGACATGACTGGCTCAGTCTGGTAAAACCAGGCGTGGTGGTGTGATGCGCTTGCCAGGGTGCCCTTCTGGCATTCGGACCATCCAAGAGCCCCATCCTGCCAAGCCATTCCCCTCCTGCTCCTGGCCTCCTTTCCCCGTGGATCGCCCTCCGGACCTGCCTCCGTCACCTCCCCGGACATCAGCCTCCTAGCAAACCCCTCCCCTCCTGCTGCTGCCCAGCTTCCTGTGTCCCCCTCACAGTCATCGTTCCCTCCACAACACGTGCGTGACACATGCACGCATGTACGAGGACACAGCTAGTTGGCTAATAGGCTTGTATACACACATGCTCAAGTGCAATGAGAAACAATGTTTTGCTCAGTGTCAGAATCACAGCAGGTACACGATTGCTCAATAAGTGTTTGTTGACTGCATGAGAGAAGGTAGAAATAAATAAACTGATCCCACTCACTGCGGCCCGATTCTAACACCAGTGCCTCACCTGTCAAGCTTGGGCCCAGCAGAAGACAAGTGGGAAGAGCTCCCTAAGGGGCCCAGGCTGGACAGCCCCGGCTGACCCTGTTGTCCACACCACTGTGCAGTTGCCAGGAAAGCAGGGTCTGTATGAGCAGCCTCTGCTGACCACAGGTGGCAACATGAATCCTCCCCCACTCTGGCCTGGCACTGGGGGCCCACCCTGCTCTCGGGAAGCATCACACCTCTGACTGCCACCACCCCGGAGCTTGTGCTGTGGGGCGACCCGGCTGGGCCCTGGGGTCAAATCCCGAATCCCCATCCGCACACTCTTCTGTGACAATCACCTGTGTACCCCCTCTTCCGCAGAACCATGTAACAGCAAGCTGTCCCTCCGGGGGCTGTCACGAAGACAGTGGGACCTGTGGGCAGCCGGGGGACCGAGAACCACCCTCCCCACGGCTTGAATGACACAGTCTCCCAGCAGGGCACCGACCCTTCGCCCCATGCCAGCCAGAGGGAAAGCAGCTGGCCTGTAAACTAGGCCTGCATTTCCCCTAAGTACTAAAAACGCTATTTTATTTTTTAAACACTGAAACGCCTCATTCGAAATGAGTGTCTTATTTAATCTTGCCGAAATCAGTTAAATCCAAGTGACGAAAGAGTCAGATGTTGAAATGGACTTTGAAAGGTGCCAGGAAGCCCAGGGTGAAGCGACTGCAGTCACAGGGGCTGGAATCCGTGAAGTCACAGGGATGGGTCACTGTTCTGCTCAAGTTCAGGCTGCAGTTTCTAGTGGCTTCTCAGGATGTGGCCTGAAGGTCTTAGAGGGGAATACAGCCATGTGACCCAGCCCTGGGGATGGACCAGGGTGACCTGCAGGCCTCGCCGCACAGATCCCAGGAGCCTGTGGGCCTGAGACATGTTCCCTCCCAGAGTGTGACCCCACACTCTAATAGGACACTGGCCTTGCCTGACCCAGGCCGCCTCAGTAACACAACCGGAGGCCAGGGACCAAGACCATGTACCTGGGGACGACTCTCGTGTGTCCAGTAAGCTTTCACCCCCGGAAGCTCCTGGTCAAGGCACCACTGCAGACTGAGGCCTGCGGCCAGAACTGACTAGAAGAAGCCCTACCCAAACAGCCAGACGCCTGAAAGCCCGGGCTCCAGCCCTTATATGCATCACTATGTTAGATCCTCACAGCTCCCCAAGAGGAAATGCTGTCAATACTGTTCCATTTCACAGATGTGAATACTGACACACACACACACACACACACACAACCCATCAGCCTGGCCAAGGCCATACAGGCGGAGAGGGAGGGGCAGTGACCCAGGCACCTCATGTGTCAGGGAGAAAGGCCAGCAAGGGGAGGCTCTGTTACAGCTCTGCATGGACTTGGGCCTCACTCCTGTTTGTGTCTTGGTTCTTTTCTTTTCTCCAAACTAAAGAGGTCGCCATTGCTCCTCAGGAAGATAAGGTAGGATCCACCCAAATAAAAGAGAAAAATGCAGAATAGCAAGTGTTTTATGGAACCCCCCCCCAAAAAAAAGATGTCAGAGGTGGTCAAATGCACTGTGTCCTGCTGCACTGCTGCTCTGGGTGCTGGCGACCTTGATATCTCTGCCAGGATGACATGAGTTCCAGAAAGAGGGGAGGAAAGGCTTCTAAGAGGTGATTACTCTGGGCTTAAGAAACAAATTCAGAAACCTGTTTATCTCTCGAGCGCATAGTTAAAGCAAGGCTTTGCTTGATTCTCTTGTCTGAAGTAAACCGTGGGGACTTTAATTAGTCATCCCTTGTTACCCAACAGGAGGTTCAGGGACCCCTACTCCCCGTGAATGCCGAAACCCTTAGCCCCTCAAATCCCTTCCCTGGGTTTGCATGTAACCCACCCGCCTCGCCCTATTAAGTCACCCCCAGAGCACTGATAATACCTACTCTGGTGTAAATGCCATGCAGATGGGTGCGGAAATATACCACTTAGGAAAAACAGTGAAAGAAATATGCTGACACAGATGCCACCATCATAGGCATGCTGGCAGTGCTGACATAGCACACGCAGGCAGCAGCGTAACTTCTTATTTTTCCAGTGTTTCCCTCTGTTGTAGCTTGGACCTGCGGGTATAGAACTCATGGATATGGGGGCTGACTGTATTCGACTTTCTGGGATTCCCAGAGTACTAGAGCAGCTGTGATATCATGCATTTCTACAGTCAGAGGGTTTGAATACCCACTGTTTGCTCTCCAGAGTGCTAGGTTTTACCCCAAAGATCTAAGCAGAAATGACTCAAAATTTCTTCTACCATGGAGCTGCTTTATTCTAGTGGGATATTTCCCACTAAATGATTAAGAGAAGCCATAAGCCCAATTACTAGTGTGTCACTAAATATTACTTTACTAAGAACGCAGCATTCACATCTTGTTTAGCAGGTTTGCAGCATGTGAGTTAAACAGCATTCCTCTCTGTCCCTCTCCTCTCTCGGCCTTGCATGGAGCCCTGAGGCTCGCCTGTCCTACTCCTCTTCTATGCAGTTGATAGAAGACTTGGACATCTGCCCTATTTAGCAAATGGAATCTCAGGAGAAGAAAGAATGCTACAGCGCAGCCGAGGTTCCAAGAGGAGTCTCAAGTTTCCTTCACCCCGCTCACTCCTTCACTGCCATGTGCAAGACACATTCCAAGAAGCAGCTGCCCCTTCCACGCGGGTCTCTAAATAAGAAGAAATGTGGGGCAGGACCAGAGGTCCATCTGCAGCTCCGGACGTGTGAAATAAGCAAGATACTTCTTGCTGTCAACCACAGAGATGGGGCTGGGGGTGGGGTATTTTTGCTGCAGCAAAGCTGGCTAATACCCCATTTTCTCAGATTAAATGGTTTTATATTTACAGGTACGATGCTGAGGTATTGTGTATGAGAAGGAATTATGCCCATTTTATAGATTTCTCCCTAAGACCTACGAGTGGATAAGCATTGGCCCAGAATCAAACCACAAGGAATCAAAAGCAATAGGAATAAACTCTATTTTCACAGACAACTGCAATATAAAACAAGAGCGACTCACCTTTTCATGTAAAAAAAATCTCTTGTGCAAACTGCAGATCAGTCAAAACTCTAGCAAAACCTCAAGGTTTGACTGGTCTCTGGGCCACATCTGGGTATCGCAGACCAGAGGCTGGGGCTTCACCCTACTCAGGCCACAGCTGGCACCCATGTGGTCACAGGGAAATAAATGTCACGGGGAGGCCCCTGAGTTCAACAGAGAAGCTCTCTACCACTCTGTGACAAACATTCCCGGAATGCCTGTCACGTGCCTGGAACCAGCAGGAGGAATGGCAATGATCAGAGAGTGTGTGATTTCACCAGGAAACACTCGTAATGTAAGGAGCCCCTGGTCTTCACGCCCGGTCAAGGGAGTAGGCGTCCAGGACTGGACAGAAGCTCCCAAAGTCAGTGACTAACAAACTTTCTTGTTCCTGTTGTTTTCATTCAATACCCATTGTTCTGTTTCTTCCCTCTGTTCTCCTTTCCTTTGTACTTTCGCTTTTAAATAAAACTGTTCAACAACGGGGGCTGAGTGAGTCACCTTGGTCCTTCTTTTAGACACACTTCAGACCTGTTCCACACTCCTGTCCCAGCCTGTGGGCCGCTAGGAAGGCACTTTGCAGCAGCTAAACCTCTGGCCAGGAAGTGCAAGGCTCAGCAGCTATTTCTGGGGGGCTTGGGAGACTTGGCACCCAGCATGTGGCTTCCCATGACAATTCACACCACTGGTTTCCCAGCTGACCCAAGCCAGGCAGCTGCTGACACCTCCCTCCCCCTCTGCTCACACAGCCTGCACCAGGCCTCAAGCTTGAGCCACAGCCCTGGCTTTGCCCTTCATTACTGTAACTGCAACTAAATAAAATGATCACAGCCTCTGAATCTGGTAAATGCACGCATGCCTGCTGTGAAAGGACTACACAGAGTTACAGGGACAAAAAACTAACATAAACCAAGATATGTGATTCTGAAAGCCAGAAGAAAGCCCAGATGGGCAATGGGGACAAACCAGGAGCCGCTCAGTGGACAAAAATTGCACTGTGAACAAAGGCAAGACTCATCCCAAAACTCACACTGGGAGGCAGGCTGAGCAGAGGCCCCTCCGAGGCAGGCTGTTTACACCCTGCAATTTGGACAGAGCTTTTAACTTGTTGCAAAGCTTGTTATTTCCAAAGATCCCAAGAGGGATGAGAGGGGCAAAGAGAAGAGGGAATCTACTGCAGGATGAGGAGAGGAAGGCCTGGGGCCCACGCAAGCCAGTCACGGAACTAACTCAGCCTTACTCTACTATCAGACGCCTGAGGTTTGTTTCGTCGTTTTTGCCCTGGGGATTGAACCAGGGCCCTGCACACTGAGCTGTGTCCCCAGCCCTTTTCGTTTTCTATTTTGCGATAGGATCTCTGTAAGTCACTTGGTTGCTCAGGCTGGGCTTGAACTCACAATCTTCCTGGCTCAGCCCCCTAGAGTACTGGGATTACAAATGTGTACCACCATGCAGGTCTTCAGCCTTTGG